>VZTN01028497.1:468811-575915 GCA_013400515.1 Erpornis zantholeuca
CCCCCCCAACCTTTTTTTTTTTTTTTTTTAATGTCTTAAAGTAGCTAGATTCCCGCAGAAAGCACGGCTGTGGATCGCTGATATACTCACCTCGCATATCAGCCCCTTCTGGCTGTCCGAGATCAGGATCTGAATCTGATCATTCTTTAGCATAATTTCTTGAACACACGCCTTTCAAAAACGGTGTATTCACATCCCACCCCCGACAAAAACCCCCCCGACCAAAAACCAAGCCCTTCCTCAGCTGTAAGTTGAGTCCTGTTTTTTTTCTGTCCTAAATATCATTCCCGCCTAAGAATACTGGAGAAACTAACCTTAAAATATATTCATTTGCTTAAATCTGCATCTGTAGCTGTCCCTTTTTCTTCTCTTTCCCTGCTTTCCCAGTCAGCTTTTTCCCTTGTTCAGTCATGGATCACTTTACCTTCAGTCGTGTTCCCCACTCCCTCCCTCTGTCTCCTGTAGTGTCCAATTCCTGGGTTTTCTTTCCATAACTGCTCACATTCTCTCCTTCCAACTCAGTAAAACTGACTGTAAGGTTAATGAATTATTTAACTGAGTAAATCCAGCTACATTCCATGCTAATTTTTTTTGCTTTTTTCCCTTTCCTTTAGCATAAGTATCAATAGGTACCTGAGGTTTGATACCACCTGGCATTTGCTAATAATGGTGGAAATTCCTATCGCCAGCAGATTTTTTTATTAAATCTGATTTTTGCTTTGGTGGAATTTTAATTTTCTGTCTGTTTTCTAAACCCTTCAGAAAACTTTAGGTTCAGCAGAGGGAAATTTAATTTCTCTTGAATAAAGCCAACCTTTTCATAGAGAAACATAGTGATTTCTAGAACCAAAACCTTAGATTAAATATAAATTATGTGTACTTGGAGTTTGCTTGAAGCCTTCTGAAAAGTGAGTTTAAAGGTTCTTTTATAACATGTTTAAGTAAAAATCATGTCAGCTTAAACTTTGTGTCATTTCTGCTGTATTAGGAGATTACTGTGGTTTACAAAAATTTTTCTCCTTATTTACTGAATTTGACAGAACTTTTTTTGTTTTCTGTTTGTATTTGTGGTCTTCACTTGGAACTGAGGGACAGGTGTGGGTGTTTGAGCAAGATTAAATATGCAGAAATAGTTATATTTAAGTAATTGTTGAAAAAGCTGTGTTTGGAGTAATATTCACACTTCAGTCTTATTTTTGCTTTCAGTCTTTTATGTTTGTTTGGTCAAAGGTTGGACTTGATGATCATGGAGGTCTTTTCCAACCCTGATATTCCTGTGATTCTTTGAACTTTTACCATGATCATAAAAAAGTTTATCTCTATTTTTTTCTCCTTTCTGTTTCCTCTTTTTAAATGGCAGGATTTTCATTAAATTAAAAAAAATTGCAAACCTTAGAATAACTGCATAAAATCATAAAATACACTTAAATTTTTAGGGGGAAAGAAAAAAGAAGCCCCAGAACCTCAACTGTGGCACATTTTCACCAGCATCGGTGACCTCTGGAAAAAGAGAATTTGGAGAATTTTTATTTGTCAGTTTTAAACTAAATGCTTGTCCTCTTCTTGAAATTCAGGTTATAAATATTCGATAATAAAGTATTGACTGCTGAGATACTGTTTTAGTCACTCATTTGTCATAAAATAAATAAATACATGTTGGGGTGAATCACCAGCCAAAGTACTTGAGGTTTGACCAGTGCTCCTGAGGAGTTGGACAGAGTTCCAGTGTGGCAGGAAAACTTGGGAAGAACTTCAGCTGTGTATTAGAAAAGGAGAAAACCCTCAGTGCTAACTCTGTTGGAGTGTGTACAGATGCTCAGTTAAGAATGTTTCCTCTCTAAATCCTGGAATATCCTCTCTTGGAGGATCACATGAGGGCAGTGTGTCAAAAAGGAGCTTTTTTTACCTAACCTGTAAAGCTTCTCCTCTGTGGAGCTCTTTAAAACAGAGATTTACCTTGCTAGGATAAAGTTCCTTGTCTTTGCAAAGTCCTGAACATAGAAAAATTTAAATTATGGAGCCCTTTTGTGTTTATGCCATGCCTTGCTGTTTTCCCTGCAGAACAGGAGAAAATCCTGAATGCTGCAGAGGGAAATGACTGTTTGTGAATTCCAAGGATGCAAAAACAATGACCACTCTATAGAATATATATGCAGCCAGGAATAATTTTATTTGGAGCACAGTCTGAAGAGTGTCAAGAGATATTATGTTAAACACAATGAAAATAAAAAGATCTATTGTATGGCCACCTATTGAGTGAGCACTGCTTCCATTCTGCCCCCTAAAACAAACAAGGCATTCATGGAGCTAAACAGAATCATAACTTATTGACATGGAGGCACTGAATTAAAGCTGGGGAAGGATTCTGGGCTTTCCTGATTTCTGGGCAGAGTGCTCTTCATTTCAGTGGTTTTTTCAGTCCATTCAGTCCTTTGTAGGCCTGTCCATAGGTCCAGTTCTCCCTGTTTCCTTGTGGAATTCCAGGTGTTTTTTAGCTCTGCTTTCAAGCAGCTGCTTCACCAGGGCAAGAAATGGAAGAGCAGAGGTCTCACAGAGCTTAATTTTGACTTTGAAAGTTCAGAGTGCTTGTGTTTCCTGTAAGTTTTAGCTGAGAATTTTGGCAATCTCGGGCTTCATTTATTAAAAAAAAGTGGTTTCACTTTCACAACATTTTCTCAGTTCTAGGATTCTCCGGAGTGTACTCAAAATCATATTTATAAGTTAATGAAACCCAGATTTATATAGTGTTGCCAGTGGAGTGAATGAGTTTTAGAAACTTCTCTTTTGTAGTGGGAGAATTATAACAAGTGGTGGTCTTCCATCCTTCTGCTACCAGAGTTTTGAAGTGGCTTTTTTTCTTTTTTTTTTTTTAAAAAACAGTTTTCCTTGTCACAGTTCTGAGCCCCAGTTTTTCTCCAGGAAAGGAAACTGGTGTCCTCTGGTTGCACAAAAGCCACAGACCACAGCTCCTGGTCAAAGTCCACCTCCTGCCGCAGCTCGTCCTGGGAAGAAACCATCCAAGACAGGCACAGCAGTGGCAGAACAGTTCATGAACCTGCTCTTGGCCTACTTTTTCTCCAGGCTGGGAAAAGATGGCATCCAGGAGTTTGATGTCACCTCCTGAGCACTCTGTCCTCCCTGCAGTTCTGTCCAGTAGGGAAGAGCAGGAGCAGGAGGAATCCACGGGTGGGCCCATGAATGGGATTGGACAGGGGGATTGTTTCTAAGTTTAGGGCTTCATTCTGCTCTGAGGGAAAGCAGCTTTTGGCATTTCTGTACAGGGAAGTTGGCTGAATAGTTATTGTAGGATAGCTTCTGAAGCAGCCATTCTTAATAACTCCCCCACAATAATAAAGTTCCTCCAGAGGAGGAACTCGTGTGGGATATTTATAACAGGATTGTTCTCTGGTAGCTGCCGCAGGTAATTTCCCTTTGTTCCTTGAGTTCTCTCAGCTTTTCCCCAGGTTCTCTCAGCTTTTGCCCTTCCAGACCCAAGCAGAGTGAGGTTCCTGTACCCCCACGTTCTCATGCAGTCACTTCAAACCCCTTGCACGGGGACAATGGGCAGAGCAGGGCTGCAGAAGTTCACTCAGAGTTCAGGTTGGCATTTGCTTATTGCCTGAAAGATGATTGTTCTAAACTCTCCAGTCCCCCGTGGCTGCCATTTGTGATGCTCAGGCAGAGCTCTGGTAGGTCTGACTCTTCTCCAGTGTGGGTTTATTTGAACAGAGAGTTCTCAGATAGAAGTGCTTGTTGCTAATTGCTCCCTGTCTGTTTTGGGATGTGCTAATACAACAGAGGTGGTTGGGTGTTAGAGCAGTGCAGGGATCAGTCTCCCTTTTCCAGACACTCTTCAGTAGCTGAGGTATCACAATGCTCGGGGATGCTGAGAGCTTTTCCAAGCAGAGATTTTGAAAAATAAAATTGACTAGAACTTTGCAAAACTATTAACTTTGCAAAACAATTAACTTTGAAAAAAAAAACTCCAAGGATCTTATGTGAAGGAAGAAGATTGTACAGTTCCTCAGCTAACACAGGATGTTCATAGAAGGGACATTGGGCTGCTTTCACATTCACTAATTTAAATGCAGAAAAAAGCAACAAGAAGTGGTTGCTTTCACCTGTGGTGGCTTAGCAGGGGTTGGAAATAAAAAGATTTGAAGCCTGAACCTCCCCTCTGCAGTAAGAACTGTACTTGGTCTGTGGTGTGGCCCCACACGCTCTTGAACTCTGAGTGTGGGAAGGAGAACACCCTTTGTGGGGAGCGAAACACTTCACACTTTTATTCTCTGGTTGTGTTTCTGTCACGTTCTCACTCAGCTGCCAGCATAGCCCTGAGAGGGAATAGGGGAAATATCTGCACATGGCTGAACAACCCAAACACAGAAAGGAAGGGTGGGACAGGAGGGAGATGAGGGAAAAGAAGCTCAAAACATTAATCAAAGCAATAATCTTTAGAGGGAAAATGTTGAAGAAAAGGAAGAAGAGTTCTAGCAAGGCAAAGAGAATGGAAAATGAACTGTGCAGAGGAAGTTTCACACTTCAGCCTGAGATCATTGAATGGTTTGGGTTGGAAGGGACCTTAAAGATTATCTTAATTTCAACCCCCTGCCATGGGCAGAGATGCCTTCCACTGTCCCAGGTTGCTCCAAGCCCTGTCCAACATGGCCTTGGACACTTCAAACTTGGGGAATTACTGCATTTAAACTCTTAAAAGCATGAAATAAATGCTGATGGAACTTTGACTGCTTTTACCTGCTTCATCTTGCACGAGAATCAGCAGGCAGCGAAGCGTTTTTAAGGCTGTTGCAAAGGTTTGGTTACCAGCAAGATAATTCCCTATCTCCTTGTGTCATGGAACACCAGAGATCTGCTGCTGCACTTGGGAGATGCTTTTGTCAATCCTGAAGGCAAACTTGTATCATTCACGGGGTCCACATTGTCACAATGGAGCTTTTTGGGGGCTAATTTTTAATTGTGAGGTGAGCAGTATGAGGACATATTAAGGAAATGTCACTTTTTTAATGCTCTAATGATTTTTGTCTGACTTTGTCTCTTTTTTTATATTTCCCCATTAATACACCCCAGTAGAACACTTGGGTAGAAGTGTGACAGAGGGACAAAGAGAGTCACAAAGATACTTTGAGAAGCAAAGTAGATCTTTAATGAGCTGGGTGACAGGAATGCAAAGAAATCTTGGAGTTACTGTTGGGATTTTCAGGTGCAGTCCCACCCAACAGGAGCTGCAAACAACTCCTGATTCAGAGAGAAATCTCTCACTTTGTGCTGACATTTGTGGCACAGAAATATGGAAATGTTGAGGTTGGAAGAGACCTTTGGAGGTTGCCCAGTCCTGTGGCCAGTTGGTCTTTGGCCACAATCTGCACAGTTTTTCTGGATTGCTGATCCACTGTTGGGATCACAGTCAGCTCCAGCTCTTCCCTGTCAGTCAGGGAATGTTTGTGCCTCGCTGTAGCTGAAAGGAGAGGGCCAGGGATGTGTTTCATCACCTGGTGACCTTAAGGTACTTGGTTTGGGAGGAGGTTTAATGTCTAAATGAGTTATGTGGACTGATGTCAGAATGGGAATAACAGGATTGCAAATGGATGAGGTAGAAAATTGAATCTTGAAAAAATACATTGAGTTCTTTAAAATCTATGCAAAATTTTACACAAACTCTTCCAATATTACACCAATTGTAGTTTATTTATAGACTACTCAGTACCCTTCATCTCAAATATTATTTCTGCTTGGAGTTAATAATTTCTTTGTTGTTTGGAAAAATCATAAAATCTCAGAATGGTTTTTGTTGGAAGGGACCTTAAAACCATCCAGTTCCACCCCTGCCATGGGCAGGGACACCTTCCACCATCCCAGGTTGCTCCAAGCCCCATCCAGCCTGGCCTTGGACGCTTCAGGGATGGAGAGTCCACAAAACATCCATTAAAATAAAACCCATTTAGAACACAGCTATTTTGAATGAGAAGAGTATTTTCCATCCTCACCAAAGAAGTAAATTTATTTTTGAACTTCTTCCATGGCGTTGAGATGATGCTTTAAAGAAACAAACCTTCTTTATGATGAGGGAATCCATTTTTACAGTGTGTCTATTTTCAGATAGTTCTGAGCTGTGAGCCTCTTTTGAGTGCAAATACACATCAAGGTGTGGGTATTTTTGTGCCTTCCCTGAACTAACATTAGGTAAGACTTATTTGTAAGATAATTCTACCCACTCCCAATCCATAATATCTTCCCTTAATGGGCTTCATGCTTAAGAGATTTTGGCATATGTTTTGGGATTTTTTTACTTCATTTTCCTCCCAAGTTGCTTTACGAGGTGTGATCACTTGAAGTGGTTAAAAAGGCAAATGGATGATTGACTACATTTTGTTCATAGGTATTTCTGTCCTGTGGAAGTTCTGGATGTGGTGTGGTAACAAATGCCAGTGGATTTTAGTCCTGTCCTGGTGGCCAGCAGATCCCTGACTTTCTTGGATGTCTGGAGCTCTCCAGATGAGCCAAAAAGCAATCTCTGAGCCACCAGAGGCTGTGTGAGCCTCAATTAATGGGGGTGCACAAATGTCCCTGTTTCTGGAGCGACTCCTCGACCTAAAACTAAAGGAGGTCAAGATTTCTATTCTAACCAGTCCTTCTTTCCCCCCTCCTTTCTCCTAACGTGTCACTGGGTGTTTCTAGGAGTGTTCTCTTGGGATTAGGTGTCCTGGGATTGGATTGCAGGTGTCAGGAGCAAAGTCTGGGATGTGGCAAGGGCAGGGATTTCATCAGGGCCCAGAGCTGAGCATGACTTGTTTGTGTTGGTGGCCAGGAGTGCTTCCAGCACCAGGATGTGAGCTCAGGTGCCTTCCTTGCAGTCACAGGGACAAGTTGGAAAGATGGAATTACTTGGCTGCTGATCCTTGTGGTTCCAGGTCCTCAACTCCTGACCCAGGTGGTTGTTGCTCATGGGTGAGGTCATTCCCTTTCAGGAGATGACTAAAATGCTTTTCCATTTGGGATGGGAACACGGGGATGAGTTGGCCAATTCCCATCCATCTCCTTGTCATCCTTCACGTCATCAGGCTCTGGTCAGGCTCTGATCATGTCCCTTTTGTGAGATTTGCTGTGAAACATTCGTGTTTCTGCCTTAGAAGAAAGTTTTTATTCTGCCCAGTTTGGTTTTGTGGAATCACATTTGCTGTGGGACTCCCCTGCAAGCCAACAGGGATCTCTTTGTTAGTCACAAACAGCAAATCCCAAAAAAAGTTAAAAATTAAAATTCATGGATTTGGATGCAGGTGGACTTAGGAGGAAAAGGTCTTACATGCATGGGAAGTTTGATACTGAACCAAAACATCAAATTACAACTGTTGTTTTGTGGGATAATTATACTTTTAACACTCTTTTACTTTCCTTTTTAACGTGTGTAGTGCATTATTCAGTTTATCCTCAGATTTGTTGTGATTTTTGGAGTGTCAGAAGATCCTATGAAGTCAAACTGTAAATGAGAAGCCCACGGTGCCAGGATTTTTGGGTTTATGTATTTGAGCTTTCTGCTTTATTAGGAATATGTGAAAGGACAGGATTTTTTAAAATAAAATTTGTTTTTATTAAGTTATGTAATTGGCCAGGTATCTGTCTATTGGAAACCTGTGAGGTAAAAAAATGCAAGATCTAAACCTTTGAAAGTAACTGGCTCTACACTTTAGAATTAGTGGTATTTTTGACTTTCTGATTTAAATATTGTTTTGACTTGTACTTCAGTCACCATGATGTTGCTAAGTGAGATTATGATTTTTTTTCAGGTTAAGCAGAACTTCAGAAATTAAAAGAGCAGAAAGTAGAGATACTGGATGATGTCTTACATATGTTCAGCCACTCTTACAGGACTGTTCAGTGAATCTTGAAAAGGAAATGTTCACTAAATTCACCAAGTTGTAGAGATGGAAGATTAACTCTGATTCTCACTTTTTAATGGACATTTTGTAGAAGAGTTAAAAGTAATTTTCTGTGCAGTGTTAACTTAAAATGGTTAATATTTTAATATAATAATGTAAAATGGTGTTTGATTTCATCCATGCAGTTCTTTTGTTGCCCTGACTGGTGATGAGTCAATGGTGCAATATCAATTCCAATATTTTAATTTTCTTTTGACAGAGTTATTTTTAAGAAAGCCAAATCTTGGCTGTACTCCTCTGCTGTTTTCTAGTGCTTGTCTTTTCTTGCAAGGTTTGGACTGTAAAGGAAGTGGGGATTTCCCTTTGCTGGTCAGGTGCTTGGCTGTTTAACACCTTCTTTCTAAATTTAATCTTCAGTGATAATTTTGCTTTCAGATTGCAGCTGCTCTTTGTTTGCTGCACTTTGTAGGGAGGCATAAACACAAAGAACAGGGAATCAGGGACTCACAGAATCACCAGGCTTGGAGAAGAGCCCTTTGGGATCATCCAGTCCTACCATAACCCCTAAATGTTATCCCCAAATGAATATGAGCTGGACACTAGATTTTCCTTTCTTTTGGGACAGTCAGTCCAGAAAGTTGCTGGGAGCAACCCAAAGGCAGAAGTTGTGTGGAATCCATACATGGACTTGTGTGTTTGGAATAAACCCTGTCAGATTGTGCCTGAGTTGTGACACCCAGGTGGAGATGTGAGAAATGGGATGCTCAGGATTAGTCATGGAATGGTTTGTGTCGGAAGGGACCTGTCAGGATTGGGTTCTGATGCTCAGGGATACCTTCCACCAGACCAGGTTGTTCCAGCTTGGCCTTCGGCACTGCCAGGGATCCAGGGGCAGCCACAGCTGCTCTGGGCACCCTGTGCCAGGGCCTCCCCTCCCTGCCAGGGAACAATTCCTTCCCAAGATCCCACCTAGCCCTCCCCTCCCTCAGCTTAAGGCCATTCCCCCTTGTCCTTGTGAGAAGTCCCTGTCCAGCCTTCCTGTCCAGTCCTGCAGATAACCTTTCCCCGAGGATGATTTCTAGGACCACTCCCTATGGAATCTCCCGTGTGTGACAACCACTCGGTGCAGATAAGCTCCGGCATTTGTGAGAGTCTGAACACAGGGCAAGATCTTCAACCCATCACCTGCTTAACCCTCACTTTGTCTTTGCAGGAGGAGAGACTTCAGCATGCAAACCTTCATCTGTTCGGCTTGCACCATCGTTTTCATTCCATGCTGCTGGCCTTCAGATGGCTGGACAGATGTCCCATTCGCATCAGCAGTACAGTGACCGGCGGCAGCAGAACATCAGTGACCAGCAGGTCTCGGCCTTATCCTACGCTGAGCAGCTCGAGCAGCCACTCCCACTGACAAACCAGGTATGGGGGAAAGTCCTTGCACATCTGGGAGTTCTTGGAATGTTGAATCGTGCAGTCATTTAGGTTGGAAGGGATTTGTAAAGATTGTGTGTCATCCCTGCCATGGGCAGGGACACCTTCCAGTATCCCAGGTTGCTCCATGCTCCAATGGAGCCTGGCCTTGGACACTTCAGGGATCCACAGCTGCTCTGGGCACCCTGTGCCAGGGCCTGCCCATCCTCAGGGAAAAATTCCCTCCTAATATCCCATCTAACCCTGCTCTCCATCAATTTAAGGTCATTCCTCCCACATCCTGTCACTCTAAACCCTTGTGAAAAGTCCCTCTCCATCCACATATTACACAACCATAAATTACAGGATCAGGACATTTATCCCTGCAGGGTTTTTTTAACTAATAAAGTCCTGACTTTGGAAGGATGTAGTTAATATATAACTATATATTTAAAAATACTGGTCTGGTGCTGTAGGAAGACACTTCTGGAGGAGGAGGAAAGGATTAGAGAGGATGAGCATGGTCAAACCAAGTCCTGGGATATTGGATGTGCCAGGATTTGAAGATCTCCAGTGACTGGGGCAAAGTGAAAGGAGCTGGGCAAGGATGGGTTTCCTTTCCTGACAACCAGGAATCCAGTAGGAAATCTGCTCCTATATAATAATACTTAGCTTGAGGACCTACAAAGGCATTTTATGTGAGTTTTTTTAGGTTAAAGGTCTCCCAAAACTTTCTACAGTGAGGTTGGTCAGTCAGACAGCTAAGAAAAGTTGCACCTTAAGCCTTTCAAGGCACTTTAGAAACAAACTCAAGGAATTTTAGGTTGTATGGACTTTGAGGAAAGTATGGACTTTTAGGTTGTATGGACTTTGAGTATGGACTTTCCATGTGAGGAAATGATCAGCTGGCCACCTTGATCATGGCAATTGAGCTGTATATTCACCACCAGTACAATTTCATTGAATTAATGTTCTTGGCTTTGATTGTGGCCACCTTCCTGAAGTCTTCTGAGTACTTTGCCTTCTGTGCCTCTTTCCTCCCTTGTGTTCTTGTCCTTCTCCCATCATCCAGTCCCACCAAGAGTTCTCCTCACAGCTTCCTGGTGGGAGTGGAGGTTCTGTGTGGGCCTCTGTAGGGACTCTCAAAGCCTTTTTGTCTTCTCACTGCTCTTCAGATTTTATCTGCACAGCCAGATCCAGCTGAGATCTTCATGCTGGTGGCTCAGATCACCTGTTCTAGATCTGGTCCCTGTGCAGAACAAATTCCCTGTTCTTTCCCTTGGAGTTGCCCTTTTACAGCTCAGATTCATATTGATTAAAAAATAACTTCTAGTTTCTACAAAGATCTTGGCTCTCTGTTGCTGGAGGCTTTGTGCTTTTCTCTCATGTGATCTGCAAACATCTTGGGGTTTGTATGCCACTGATCCCTGCATCTTACAGATTCTTTATGACATTCCTGCAGGAATCCTTTTTATTCAAGGTATTGCCATGAATGTGCTGCAACTTGTTTCTCTCTGGCTGTGATAAAAGCAGTTCTGGAAATGTCACTTCTGGAAAGGAACCTTGCAGAGAACATTTTTGGAACCATCTTTGGGTGGTTGTTTCATTCCTCTGGTGGAATCCCACCACTTGTTCTCTGTGTCATCTCCTGGTAAAGCTTCTAACCTTTGGTAATGGCAAACTCTTCAGTCACAGAAGGTGACTTGTACCTATTCAAGTTCATATCATAGAATTCCAGGATCATTTTGGTTGGAAAAGATCTCCAAGATGAGTCCAAGCTGTGCCTGATGCCCACCTTGTCTCCAGCCCAGAGCACTGAGTGCCACCTCCAGCCCTTCCTGGGACCCCTCCAGGGATGGGCACTGCAAACCTCCCTGGGCAGCTCTTGCCAAGGCCTCCCCTCCCTTGCCATGCACAAATTGCTCCTGGTGTCCAAGCTGAGCCTCCCTGGCCCAGCCTGAGGCTGTTCCCTCTCCTCCTGTCCCTGTTCCCTGCCAGCAGAGCCTGACCCCCCCCGGCTGCCCCCTCCTGTCAGGGACTTGTGCAGAGCCACAAGGTCCCCCCTGAGCCTCCTTTTCTCCATTGTTTATTTTTAAGAAGATCCTGTTTTTAACATGGAATTGGCTGCTGGAGAAGGTTTGATAGTTGGATCTTAATATAGCCATAAAAATAGGAGGAGGGAAAAGGTGACTTCTGGCAGATCCAGGAATTCTGATCCCTCAAGGTGGATCCTTCCAGTGCAGAGGCTCACATCCAGTCAGACAGACAAGGATTGGGTCTAGGAGCTTCAGTTTCCTGGAATTTCCTGACATCAGCAGCCTGGACCATTGGGACAGCTTGGGTGCTACAGCATTCCACAGCCTAAAAGTAACTGTTTGGGTGCCCTAAAACCAACCAGTTTGAGTATCCTAAAAATAACCTGCTTGGGTGCCCTAAAAGTAACCTATTTGGGTGCCCTAACAGTAACCTAATTGAGTGCCCTAAAATAACCCATTAGCGTGCCCTAAAATAACCTGTTTGGGTACCTAAAAGTAACTTCTTTGGGTGCCCTAAAAGCGACCTGTTTGGGTGTGAGCACCCAGCAGCTGACTGCCAGCGAGTTGCAGCCCCTCTGCTCCCTTTCCCCGGTGGATTGAGCAAGCAGAGGGATGAGGAAATTGGGATTTTCCCAGCTCGGCGCTGCCGGGGTTCCAGGCGCAGCCTTTCCCGAGCTCCAGCCTCCCTCTGCTGGCCGCAGCGCCGCGGTGCTGCTGCTGGGAGAGCTCCTCTCCCAAATATCCCATCCTTGCCACGAACTCCCTTCACTAATTACCTGATGATCTTCTTGCAGGTTATTTTTGTGTCTCCTCTGCAGACTGACTCCTTTTTTTTTTTTTTTTTTTTTTTTTTTTTTTTAATGGAGTGTCTGGTTCAGGTTCCTGGAATGATTTTAATTCATAACCACAAAGGGGGAAGCCAGGCCTTGAATGTGAATTTATTGCTTTTATTCCTGCTCTGTCCTGCTTGGCTTTGAGGTTGTAGTGGCTTGCAGGCCATATTCTGGTATTTGGGGAATCATTCACAGCTGCAGATTAAAGGTTAGGAAACAATAAAGACCATTCATATTAAAATTATATAAAATCGATGTATTTGTACTACATGGAAGTAATATAAATAATCACATAAAAGTTGCTCTTAAAAGATTATTTACATAATCTTCCTTGTACTTACTGTGTTCTGGCTGTGGTCCCCAAACACATCACTGACAAGGATCAAAGAATTCTAGGAAGATACTCCAAGACCAGCCACATTGTTTTGTTTTTCACTTATTTATGAGGTTTTAAATTACAGTTAAAAACTTCCAGCTCTGTCTTTTTAAATTTTTTTTCCTTCAGGAGGTACTTTTTAAGGCTTTTGTTTCCCAAAAAGTGCTGGCAGGATGGGTCCTGCTCTTGGCTCTGGCTGCTGAGTGCTTCAATTTCAGGGAAGTGTGGGAGCACTTCCAGAAAGAACAGAAAAGTTGGGATTTCTGGGATCTTTCTCATGTAGCAAATCAATATTTCTCTGTCCAGTTTTAACTGGTTCCATCCTGTGAGTTCAATGCAGCCTGATGGGAGCACAAGATAAAAGCTTAAAAGTTGTCACAGCTTCAAACAAAGTTTCTCTTTTTTGCTGCTCTCTTTATCTCCATTGTGAATGCTCAGATTGCCTGGAACTCTTTTCAATTAATTACAAAATGATTAGAAAATTCATCTATCTGACAAATAAACCGAGGTGAGATTTTTGTAACAAATTCCAGCAGTTCAGCTTTCATGAAACACCTGGAATGGGAGGGTCAGGCTGACTTTCAGACACCTTTCTATCTCTGTTTATCTAAGATCACTGCATAATTCGAGGTTTTACTGACCAGATCTTGGCCAAAGATTTTATTGATCACATCCAGATCATGCTGCAGCACCAGTTTAAAATCTTTAATTGAGATATTCCCCCTACCTGATCAACATTATTGTTAATGGTGCTTTAACTCCAGCAGTCTCTGTCATCAGTGTGGCCATGCAGATCAATTAAATAAGTCCTTACACTTGGAATTCTTGCTAAAATTGCCCTTACATGATAAAATCTTCATTATCTATTCTGTTTGTCAAGTGGAACATGTGCTATACACAAGCTGAATTTATTTTTTTTCCTCTCTCTTCTTCTCATCAATGTGGATGGTGGTGGATCTTGGTTAGTTTTTTTTAAAAATCTGAATTAAAACATCCCATAAACAGCTCAGGATTCTCCATGAGCAAAATAAAAATAATTAAAAAAAAAAACAAAAAAACCCCCAAAAAACTAACCAGTGCCATGTTTTTGGACAAAAAAGAAAATGTCCAAAAAGAGAGAAATTTGTTGTGTGTTGCACCTCCAAAGGCTGGGAGTTCAAACAGCACACCTGAGTTAAAATCTGTCACAGATCCCATAAAATGTGCTTTGTCACCAGTGTGTTGAGGACACATAAATGGGGCCTTTTCAGGGGATATTCCCTGACATTTATAATTGCAATTAAAGTCGTTTCTGGTCTCTGAGACCTGAGATGCAGCTTCTCTTTGAGTTGTGTTTTTAGGGAGATGTGAGCTTGCAGTGTTGCTGTCTGGCCACCAGATAGAGACTGAAGCTTGTGAAATAGGAGTTTTCCTTTTCTTTCCCTTTTTTTCCCTTCTTTTCTTTTCCCTTTTGTTTGGTGCTTGAGCATTCCTTGAAGCTGAGACAGAAATCAGTGTAACCCCAACAATAAAGAACTTGAGTTTGTATAAAATGGATAAAGACCACTTTGTTCCATGATATTCCATCATCAGGAAGAAGGGAGCAAGAATCTTCCTTGGAAAGAGAAGGGAATATTACTAATTTGACAATATAAAAGTGTGAGGAAAAAAAATCAACCCAAAACTTTATGAACCCAGGAGAGCAAAAGAGAACATGTGGAAAAGTTCATAGAGGGTCAAGAGTGTCCTCAGAAATGTGTGACTGCCAAAATGCAGTTTTTAAATAAGGGACTGGCTGCAGTAGCCTGCAGAATTTAAATTATTTACAATTGGGGAATGACAATGAATCAGATTATAATTTTTTTTTCACTAGGCTGTTTATTTCAGAGTAGAAATAAGATTTTTATTTTTAAAGTAAGCAAGCAAATTTGACTTACAAAGTAGAAAACAAACATGAAGATTTGTCCTACAAACTCCCCTTGCAAATTAGAGCAATTTTTGGTAGGAATAGTTGGTCTGAACTATGGAGTTATTCCACACTGAGACTGTTCCCTCAAAACTTGAGTCCCAGTGCTGATGATCCAGCCCAGGACAGAGATTGCCAATATTCCTCATATTCCTGTGCCACATCCTGGTTTCTTTTACCAGCAAAACCCACCAGGGTTCCCATATTCCAATACCTTCTTTCAGTCATATTAAGGAATTTGAAGGAAATCCTTGGATTTGAAGAGGCTTTAACAGTGACAGCTGAATTGAGACTTTCTTCTGCTCAGAGCTGTGGGAGAGAACCAAAAGAGATCCTCTTTAGGTGGGGTTTATTTCATGGGCCACATTTGTTTGCCAGATGAAAGGAAGAAACAAAAAATGTTTTGTAAATGTCCCATAGCTTGTTTAGGAAACTTTCAA
The DNA here is from genome assembly GCA_013400515.1 of Erpornis zantholeuca. Lineage (NCBI taxonomy): Eukaryota > Metazoa > Chordata > Aves > Passeriformes > Timaliidae > Erpornis > Erpornis zantholeuca. The sequence continues at coordinate 483,747 of VZTN01028497.1, forward strand.
ACAGTTTCCTCATGTTTACAAAGTGCCTGTACTTGTAATAAAATAGAATTAATGTCTTTCTCCCTGCCCACACAGGAGGAGAAGGGGAGTTTGGCTTTCTAGGGTGGTCCCTTGGGTACCTCAGTGAAGGTCCAGTTTCAGAAGCACAAACTCTATAGAATTTCATTCTGTGAGACCTTTTTTGGGTCAGTTTGATGGGATTCTTTTTATTTTGTCATTAAGGGGGGGAAAAAAAAGAGTTGTTTGTGCAGCAACCATTACAAGAATTAAGTTACCCTATAAAAAATAGAGGAGCAGTTAGACTATTCCAGCTCAATTATTATTTTCAGTAATGCTGGTGGAACACATCCATGGAGCAAGCTTCTCTCCAGTGGAATTGCTTAAACTCACCTTGAGGTTTTTTGTCCTGCACCTGGGAGGGAACAACCCCAGGCAGCAGCAGGGGCTGGGGGTGACCTGCTGGGGAAGGACCTGGGGGACACTGAGCTGTCCCTGGGTCAGCAGAGTGTCCTGGGGGACAGGAATACCAATGGGATCCTGGGGGGCATCAGGGAAATCATTCCCAGCAGGGCAGGGAGGGATCCTGCCCCTCTGCCCAGCCCTGGGGACACCTCTGGGGTGCCGTGCCCAGCTCTGGCTCCTCAGCACAGCAGGGCCAGGGAGCTCCTGGAGCGGGGCCGGCGGAGGCTGCGCAGCTGAGGAAGGGCCTGGAGCATCTCGGTGCCCAGGAAAGGCTGAGGGAGCTGGGGCTGCTCAGCCTGGAGAGGAGCCCCGGCTGAGAGGGGCCCTCAGGCCTGGCTGTCCCTGGCTGCAGGGAGGCTCCGAGCAGGGCCCGGGCTCTGCTCCGGGGGCCCAGCAATGGCCCCAGAGCCACGGGCAGGGACTGAGCCCAGCAATTCCCTGCACAGGAGGCACAACTTCTGCCCTGGGCAGGGCCCAGCCCTGAGCACATTGTCCAGAGAGGCTGGGGAGTCTCCTCCCCGGGGATATTGCAGAGCCATCTGTGTGAGGAGATAGAGAAGCAGGCTGAGGGATCAGCCACTCTCCAAACTCCCTTTTTGGGTTCTGGTTGGGTGGGACAGAGAATTCCCAGAGCTTGTCCAGCAGGGCAGCAGTGCTGGGCACAGCCTTTGGAGGTGCTTTGTCTCTTGGTACACCTGGATTTTGTTGCATTTGGAATTTAATGCAGTTGAATGTGGTGAGCTGCCCCAGAATGTGGTGAGTTCTCCAGCAGCTCCTGTGAGCTTCCTTCAGAACTGTACCTTAAATATGGTGACAGTTCATGTGTCAGTCCTGAGGGGAGGAGTGATGGAGGAGAGCCTTTGTTAGGAGAGGAGATTTCAATTAAACCTCTTGGGTGTAGTGGGAGGAGAGGTAGGAATATTGGAATTCACTAATTTAAAAAAAATAATTAGTATATTAAAAATTACTAATATATTAAAAAGTAACTAAAACTGGGTGTGGGTTTTTTTTACTGTCAGTTTAAAAAAACACCTTGCATTTAAATAACTCATTTCTGTGAGGGATTTCACAATTTGATTTAGTAACTATACCATTAAATCCTTGGGTTTTGTTCTAATTTCTGCCCTGTTCCTATTCCAGAGGCGGATGCCCCAAACTTTTCGTGATCCAGCCACTGCTCCATTGAGGAAACTCTCCGTAGATTTGATCAAAACATACAAGCATATTAATGAGGTAATGGCTCCAGCTGTCTTTAATGTGCACTGATGTTTGTTACAATACATGATTTAAAGGTATTTTCTATGAATAATCTCATCAAGATATCCCAAAAAATCAAGTTTTCTCTCAGTTGTTCACATCTTGGTTGAGGTCATGGGTGTCATGGTCCTGCTTTCTGTCCAGCACACAGGAAATCTTTTATGCTGGGATTTATTTTCTGTTGTTTTATAAACAAATGTAGAGCTTGCAGGATGAGGAAACACGAGTGGCACGAGCACACTTTGAGCTCAATAAAACTTTATTAATGTTTCTAAGAGCTTTTAAGGAAAATGCTGAAGTGTTTTCCTTAAATTATTTCAATATTATTGACAAATATAAAGTATAAAATTGTTGTGGTTAGTATAGGAAAGTATCAGTTAGTTTTAAACTTTGACAGTTATAGGGAATGTGAAGGGATTTTTCTGGTGATTAATGACTTCCTTGGAATTCTTTCCCAGTCCTGTGGGAAGATGTAGTGATAATTCTTGCTTCCAGGCTGCCTAACATTTTGAGTTTTGCTGTGTGCACAGTGTGCTGGGATGTTTCAGTTCCTTTTGCACCTGGGAGCTTCAGAGATCAGTGTTATTACATTTATCAGTGCTATTACATTTATTAGAGTTAGCACATTTCTTTAGCTCTGCTTTCCCAGTTCTTCAATGATTCATCCAGACCCTCCTTTGGAATAATGACCTGACTTCAAACAGAGCAATAGGAGGAGAGGATTGCTTGGTTTTCCACTTGCAGAAGTTGACTTTCAAACCACAGGATGCTGAATAAAAGCTGATTCTCCTCTCTCTTGAGCTGCTGCTCTAAGCAGAGCTCTTAAGGAAGCTCCTTTTCCCCTCCAGGTTTACTATGCAAAAAAAAAACGGCGGCATCAGCAGGGCCAGGGAGATGATTCCAGTCACAAAAAGGAGAGGAAAGTTTACAATGATGGTTATGATGATGACAACTACGACTACATCGTGAAAAATGGGGAGAAGTGGATGGACCGCTATGAAATCGACTCTTTAATAGGCAAAGGATCCTTTGGACAGGTAATGGCTCATGATGTGTTCATATAATTCATGGGAATCCCAGTTGTGTTTAATTGGAAGTGCTGTTGCTGTTTCATTTGGAAATTAAAACTCTTTTTTCTCAGTCCTGTTACCCTGAGTGCCTGTTGAGGCTCTCCTGTTTTTGTGCTGTTTCATGTTACTACAGGAAACATTTAATTATATTCCAGTGTGTGTTGCATTTTACAAGGAGAAATCCTCCACCTTTTGCCATCAGTTCTCATTTTTAGCTCGAGTTTGGTTTTAGCTGGAGTTGGGTTTTTAAATTAAAACAATATTTAGTGCTGGATCTTACCTCTTATAAATGTCATTAGCAGCATGTGTTTGGACTGGTTGCAGCTTCAGCCAAGGCTGGAAGGAGGATGGAGCTTTTATTTTGTAGTTTTTAGTTTTTCTCAGATTTCCCAGTCCTTTTACAAGTGTTGGTTTAGATAATTTTATTTGCTTGCAAAGTGACATCACTGCAATAAACATCACACAATCAGTTGTAGCTTTATTGTTGTATCATCAAAAGAAATAGAACTAAAAAAGGAGAACATTTTCTCTCAATTCAGAAAGCTGAGAAAGGGAGTTTGGGTGGGATTTTTTTTTGAATACTGGTGGGATTTTCCTGATGGATTTGGCTTCTCTTGCAGGTTGTGAAGGCTTATGACCGAGTGGAGCAGGAGTGGGTGGCCATCAAAATCATCAAAAACAAGAAGGCTTTCTTAAACCAGGCCCAGATTGAAGTGAGACTGCTCGAGCTGATGAACAAACATGACACTGAGATGAAGTACTACATAGGTATTGAAATAATTATTCTTTATTTTGGTTTTATTATGAATGGTTTAGACTTTGCTGTAGAGCTCAGGCTGCTTCCAGCTGATTTCCAAGATCTGTTTGGGAATATTGGTGATGATGTTTGGTGGTTCCTGCCAAGCTGGTGGGTCCAGTGTGCTCAGGAAGTGTGGGGAGGAGTTGGAATCAAGTGTAGGAAGCCCACCTGGACATGGAATGGTGGGAGGAGAATTCCAAAGGTGAGAGAACAGGAATTTGGGCAAGGATTTGTGGTGGGAAGTGGCATCAGGGTGGGAGCAAAAAGTCCTGTCTCAGGTGAGTTGTAAAGCACACAGAAGGAACTGGTCTGGGATAATGGAGAAAACAAATCCATGGATACCAAATTGACCAGAAATCCACCTTAATTAAAAGTCTGAATTCTCATGGTGCTCGTATTCAATAGTTTATTATGCTAAAAAGAGGAATGTGCTGCTTTTCCTCTGGAAGGTTTTCCCTGTTTCAATTTTCTTGTGGCAACCTCTGAAGGTTTGACAGTGGCAAACCCTGCTGGCCTCTGAACAGAGCAATGTGACAAATATTTCACTTATTTAATGAAAAATAAAAGGCTTGGATTGGTTCCTTTCATAAACTGAGATTGTTTCTGAAGGAAATTAATAGGAAATCCAATTCTTATGGGGTATTGATCAGTTTTATTAATTCAAGTAATCAGGTGAAGTCACAGCTTGTAAATTGTCTTGATGTCATTGTGTATTTTAAATTATTCTCACAATTAAATATTTCCTCTGTCAATGCAAGGGAGTGATAACTAATTTTGGTAATCTATCATTTCACAAGTTTTTGGTTAATGCAGCTTTACTGAGGATGTGTAAAATGCCTCCCTGTACCCCAGGCATGGCAGAAATATTTTGTAAATAACACAGAACCAGGGGGAAAAAATGCTCTTATTTCACTCACTGATTGAAATATTTAAAAGATTTCACAATTTCCAGAGTTTTACTGAGGTGCACCTGAGGATGTGTAAAATGTCCTCTTGTAAATCACACAGAGCTAGGCAAAAATACATGATGTTCTGTTATTTTATTGATAACTCCTGCTTCCTACTGATGCCTAGAAACAGAGACTAGACAGGAATAAAGGAATAGAGGAGGGATTGATTGGAAAGGCCTTCAGGTGCACACTTTGGGCTCCAGAGGTTCCTGTCTCAGTGGATCCCAAAATGGACAATGACAGCTCACAAATGCTTCACACTTTTATATCAACATAAATTCACTAACCAGAGCTCAGCCAATGATGTGATTTCCCCCATCCTGCCCCCTCTCTCCAAGATTGTGGTTTCCAGTTCTTGTTCTGGGTGTCTTTGAAGAGCAAGTCAGAGGTTTTGTTATGTCTATCTTAGCACAGAGAACAGCACTTAACAGCTACAGAAAACTTAAGAGTCACACTAGCAGCACAGGATTAGGAAAACACAAAAGTTAAAACCTAAGGCATCACCACATCCTGTGTTGCAATTAATCCCTAATCCTTAGAGTGCATTAATGCTATTTCCCCCTTCTCCCAGTGCATTTGAAGCGCCACTTCATGTTCAGGAACCACCTGTGCTTGGTGTTTGAGATGCTGTCCTACAACCTGTACGACCTGCTGAGGAACACCAACTTCCGCGGCGTCTCCCTCAACCTGACGCGCAAGTTCGCGCAGCAGATGTGCACGGCCCTGCTCTTCCTGGCCACCCCCGAGCTCAGCATCATTCACTGTGACCTAAAACCAGAGAACATCTTGCTCTGCAACCCCAAAAGGAGCGCCATCAAGATCGTGGATTTTGGCAGTTCGTGTCAGCTTGGGCAGAGGGTGAGTCTTGACAAGTTCTGTTTGTGCTGCTGAAAAATATATAATGTTTTTAAGTCGTACTACTCATCTAACTCATTGAAACTTCACTTTGATAACTCGATTTTAAACAGAGATATGTTGGGGTCTCTTTGTTTCCCATCAGTCTCTGGCTCAGCTCTCTTGTTTCTTCGTTGTCCCATGTCCCAAAAAGATAAAACGAAGCTTCTCTCTGCTTTTTCAAGGTTGTTTATTTTTCTCTTATCAAAAGCTTGGAGGCACAGCCAGAGCTGTGACCTCCAGGAACACAAGTGCAGAAAGGCAATGGCTGCTAACAGCAGCTACCTTTTATATCTATTATTAACCAATTAAGAAAATCCTACATATTTTGTTTTATTCCCAACACCAACGAGTGTCAGTTTCATTGACATGTCTGTTCCACACTCAGTTCCTTCCACCAACCAGCAAACCACAGGAACTGGTGTGAGAGGAGAAAGGGAGAGAAGAGAAGAAGGAAGAAGAAAAGACCAACACCCCAAATTCTCCATCTTGTCCCTATATAATACATAGAGCAAAATCCTAAAACTACAACTAAACTCTCTGTGGGACACTAAACAAAAATCTCTTCACTTCTCTGGTGCATTCAGGTTCCCTCAAAAGTGGAGGGAGCTTCTCCAAAAGCCTAGGTCGCTGGCTAGGCCACTTGTGAGGAGCTCTGGGGATATAAGAAACCACCAGAGGAGCAGGAGAAGCTTTCAGGCTTCCCTGGACTCTGACAGATACACAGTCCACAAAAGCTTTAAATATGACTTTCAGAATCCCAGAATTGTCAAAGTTGGAAAAGACATTGGAGATCAAGTCCACCCATGAACCAGCAGCACCACATTCACCACTAAACCAAGTCCTCAAGTGCCCCTTCCACACATTTTTTGAACACTTTGATGCTCCACCACTTCCCTTTAGTGCCCTAGTAGATAAAAATCCACCATCTGATAAACTCTCCATGTTTTTTTATTTCTCCTTGGCTGTGTTTTTGTGCCATGTCAGTGGAGAATGTATCAACACTTGGTTGTAGAAATCTGCTGTGCTAATTAATAAAATACTCTTTTATAATCATCTTATTCCATCTAACTCCTCCTTCCACGAGCACTCCTTTAGCATGTCCCCTGTTTATGATTAGTGACACTGCAGGTTGGATCATTAGGAAAAGAATTCAGGAATTCATGGACTAACTTCACCAAAAGTGCCCCAATTCTCTCTTGAGGAGTTGGAACTGGCCAGTAGCACTCCACTGCTTTTTACCATAATGAATGTAGGAAAAGCAGATCAGAATATTGAATATTGTAGTGAAAGCAGCAGTGAGACACAGATTTAGATGAATAAAAGGACTTTTTGCTATAAACTAAAAGGAAGGGCTGAAGGAAGACAATGGGAGGTGAAATGACATCTGGATTATTTATCCAAATCCATTATTTATCAATAAAAAGATAATTTTGAAATGTTAAGAATCACAATTGCAAAAAACATGACATGACTCAATCTGAACTTCCTTCTTTTTTTCCATAAGCATCACATTTTCCTAAAAAATAACAATTAGATATTTTTATTACTTTAATGAATGCATAGATTTTATTATCTCTGATCCTCATCTTTCCCTGCACCAAAATGGGATTCCATGGCAGCTGTGTTTTGCCATGTGGAATTGTCATTGCCCCTGGATGCTGTGTGTGACCTTGAGATGCTTTTATTGCAGATATACCAATATATCCAGAGTCGTTTTTATCGATCACCAGAGGTGCTACTGGGAATGCCTTATGACCTTGCCATTGATATGTGGTCCCTTGGGTGTATTTTAGTCGAGATGCACACTGGAGAGCCTCTCTTTAGTGGGGCAAATGAGGTGAGTTATGTACCTGTCATTGGTTTTTTGGTTCTTAATTGCCATCGTGATTTTCATCCATTTAATTGGGATGCATAAACGAGGGAAGCCTGGTAATTCTGAAAGGATTAAACATCAAAACCATGACTTTTGTTGGGACACAAAATTGCCTCTTCATAATTTTCTGTGTCTCCCTCTTAGTCTTTAACTTGTTTTTTAAATACTAGATTTTTCTTAAATTAATTCATTTAGAACTTGTGTGAGTAACTGACATTTGTGCCACAGCTGGGCTGGGCTGTCACTTGTCCTTCACAAACACATTTTATTTGGAACAGGTGGATCAGATGAATAAAATAGTGGAAGTTTTGGGGATACCACCAACCCACATCCTCGACCAAGCACCCAAAGCAAGAAAGTTCTTTGAGAAGTTGCCAGATAGCACTTGGAACTTGAAGAAGACCAAAGATGGAAAAAGGGTAGGTTAAATGTGGTGGTGACTTGGTTTTTGAGAAATTTCAGAGAAAAGCTGGAGAAATGCAAGTTGTTTTTAACTTGTCCTGAAATCCATTGCTAAGGGGAGTTCTGCAGCTTCCCAGGAGAAAGCTTGGATGAAAGAATGTAAATGTGCTTTCCTTGACCAATGAAATGTGTTCCTCTCTCTGTCTTGTTGTGGATTCCTGGCTGAGACACACAGACACACACAGACAGACACAGTCAGACACACAGACACACACAGACAGACACAGTCAGACACACAGACACACACAGACAGGCACAGTCAGACACACAGACACACAGACACAGATGATCTCTCCAGCTTAACGTGGCTGGAGGGAGAAAGATTTGTTCTGTTTCCTTGATATTACTAATAAAAGCTTCTGATTTTTGATCCTCAATCAATGGACATAAGTAGTTTGTAAAAAACCCAGGAAAACCAGGGCTGCCTCCTTTCTACAGTTAAATAACTAGGATAATATATATATAAAAATAAAATCAAATCGTGACTTGCTACTTTGTTTTACATCTTGTCTCACTGAAAATGCAGCTTTGTTGTTTATTAGCCTTCTGTCTGGTCAATTAAATAACACTTCCTGTGGTGTTGAGTAGTTTCCTTCCTTGATTTGATAAAGAATCTGTGCACTCCCAAGGCTTCACACCTTGATTCCAAGCAATTCCTGCCTTCCCACAGGAATACAAACCACCGGCAACTCGCAAACTCCACAATATCCTGGGAGTTGAGACAGGAGGACCTGGTGGGCGCCGTGCTGGGGAGTCAGGTCATACTGTAGCTGACTACTTGAAGTTCAAAGACCTCATCTTAAGGATGCTTGACTATGACCCCAAGACACGAATCCAGCCCTACTATGCCCTGCAGCACAGTTTCTTCAAGAAAACAGCGGATGAAGGTACCAACACGAGTAACAGCGTGTCCACAAGTCCTGCCATGGAGCAGTCCCAGTCTTCAGGAACCACCTCCAGTACATCTTCAAGCTCAGGTGGGTTTTGGTCATGAACAGGGGACAAAATTTTGCTTCCTGATGTTGGGCACTGGACAGGTTCCCCAGGGAATGGGCTCGGCCTCAAAGCTGCCAGAGCTCCGGGAGTGTTTGGACATCACTCCCAGGGATGCACAGGGTGGGATTGTTGGGGTGTTTGTGTAGGGGCAGGAGTGGGACTGGGTGATCCTTGTGGATCTCTTCCAGCTCAGGATATTCCATGATTCTGTGCAATATTGATTTTTTTTTCCCTCCTGTTAAAACATGTATCAGTCATGATCACTAAACAATCATTTCAATCAGCTGGAACAGGTTAACAGAAAATCCCCAAAAACCCAACTAGATGAGCAAAAATGTGAGTGATTACCACAGATCTTATACTTTTCCCTTGCAGCACTTTATAAATCTTGATGCTGCCATTGTTTCAGAGCTGTAAATTCCATGTCCCTTTAGTTACTGAGCCTTTTGGGGTTTTCCAGGTGGATCTTCTGGCACAAGCAACAGTGGAAGGGCACGGTCGGACCCCACACACCAGCATCGACACAGTGGTGGGCACTTCACTGCTGCTGTTCAAGCTATGGACTGTGAAACACACAGCCCACAGGTAATAACTCCACTGGGGCTGAGGCAATGATGATATCTTAGTAGAGAACAGATAAAACTATCAATTCCCCCATGTAGACAATTAATTGGTGTGTAGATAGGTTTTGCTCTTTTAGTAACCTTTAATGAGCTGTGTTGTTCCAGAGGTTCCTCTAGTGCTGTTGGCACCTTTCAAGGTATGAGCTACAACATTTTAATTTAATTTGGTTTTGCTTATTGTCTCCAGGCTCCTCAGCCAGAGGTCAGGGCTTTGTTTTTCTAAGTGTTGTATGAGTGCTGTTATTATTACTGTCATGTAAAGCTGCTCCTGTAATTTTGACAGCCAAGTCACTTATCAGACTTTCTTAAACTGTTTGGGAGAAACATCCAGGATGTGCATTCATTTTTTCTAAGGTAAATATGGAAAAGTATTGGAAATTACTCTTAACTACATTTCTAGAATAACTGTGCAACTGCAAGGCTTGGGCAGTGTTTTAAAAGGTTGGCATAAATACAAATCACTTAATCTCTCATATATTGTTCAAGAACCAACTGGATGTGACACTCAGTTGACAAGGTGGTCAAAGGTTGGACTGGATGCTCCTGGAGGTCTTTTCCAACCTTTATGATTCTGTGATTCAGTGCAATCACAGCTTTGAGTCAGCACTCTAATTGTAGCTTTGCTCCTGGCCGCAGGTTCGACAACAGTTTCCTCCTCCCATCGGTTGGACAGCCACCGAAGCTCCCACCCAGGTCACTGTCGAGAACCACCCGGTTCAAGAAACCACCTTCCATGTAAACCCTCAACAACAGAATGCATTACACCATCACCACGGCAACAGCTCCCACCACCACCACCATCACCACCACCACCACCACCACCATGGACAGCAAGCCTTGGGCAGCCGGACCAGGCCGAGAGTCTACAATTCTCCAACAAACAGCTCCTCCACCCAGGATTCTATGGAGGTGGGCCACAGTCACCACTCCATGACATCCCTGTCTTCCTCAACTACTTCTTCCTCTACATCTTCCTCCTCTACTGGTAACCAAGGCAATCAGGCCTATCAGAACCGCCCAGTGGCTGCTAATACCTTGGACTTTGGACAGAACGGAGCTATGGACATGAATTTAACAGTCTACTCTAATCCGCGCCAAGAAACTGGCATAGCTGGACATCCCACGTACCAGTTCTCTGCTAATACAGGTCCTGCTCATTACATGACTGAAGGACACCTTGCTATGAGGCAAGGCATTGATAGAGAAGAGTCTCCCATGACAGGAGTTTGTGTTCAGCAAAGTCCTGTGGCTAGCTCGTGACTAAACTGAAACTAAGTTTGTTTCTTGTGTGTTTTTATAGAAGTGGTGTTTTTCCAAAAACAAAGTGCAAAGCTGCTTGAATCAGAAGGAGATAAACTCACTGAACCGCTACAGGAGGGCAAAGTTGACTATTTTTTTAAACTTGAAAAGATTGCAAAGGGACAATGAAGTTTTTTTTTTTTTGTTGGTTTTTTGCTGGGGGGAGGTTTTTTGGTTGGTTTTTTTTTAAGAGCCATGTCTGGACCCACCTTAACGGATAGCTTAGTGGTGTTCACCTTTTGCTTCCCCCATTTTAACTTGCCACAACCTAGTCATAGTTTGGTTTTTTTAGGGAGGGGTTTTGATTTTTTTTTTTTTAATTTTTTTTTTTTTTTTCTCTCATTCAACAGGGGTTATTGTTCAAATGTTAGTCATAGTTGCAAACTAGTTTCTTTTTAAAGGCATTGCACATGATTTCTAAAAAAAGGCCCTTTGAAGTTTCGGGGGGTGGGAGGGGGAGTGAGTAATATATATATTTTTTTTAGTTCCCCAAACAACCATGGGCACAGAAATGCAGTACTGTAAGAAAGAGGGACCTTCAGATTACACAAATATATTATTCTTCAGCTGTAAAAAGGGACGGTTGTGACGGAGTTTGTGAGGCACACTGAGCATGCGAAGTGGCGGTGAGCAGAACTCTCCTTTTCTGAATCTACTGAGGATCAAAGCAGCAATTGTGATGGGAATTCTGTGGGTGCCACCTTTTGGAGCCCACGGGCAGTTAGGATGGAAATCTGACTGGTTTCATAACTGAGGTGCACTGAGAAGCAATCAACGGGTCGGTCCTGGCCAGTCCTGGGGAGGTCTAAGTGGTGGTCTTTGGGATAACCTTTGGCCTTATGGATTTGGACTCTTAAGTTAGAAGAGCCTACCATTTCAGATGCAATCACTTTTGGACATGCTTTTGCAGACAGTCCTTAATGCTGAAAACACAGAGAATGGGTAATTCAAGAGGCCTTTCTTTTAAAAATAGACTTTTGTGACCCACTTATTGTAAGGTATTGCAAGGTCACTTTGCGTGTGTCATAAAGTTGACTTCCTTATTGGTTGAAGGTCACAGGAGTAGTGGTTTGCGTTTGATGGAAATAGCTACAACTGTGTCCCTTCCTGCTTTTTACTTTTTTCTTTTGCTTTTTCTCGGCACGTGGTTTTCTCCACCATTACTTCTGCACAAAGACGTCTTCTGTTCATCCTGAACATTTTTAAAAAAAAAAAAAAATGCAGAATTTTATGTGACTGCTTTTTTGCCTCACAATTATGCTGTGAATTTTACAAAAATTTATTTTCTTTTTTGATAATTTATTGTACCAAAGCTGTTTTTATAGCACATAGATGTCTGTAACCAATAATGTAGCAGTTCTGCACTTTGACACAAGGTGTAACTAGACCATTTTTAAATGTCAGTTGAAAAATTATGGCTGTACTATTGCTTAAACAAAACTGGAACTGTTGTTGAATTCATAGCCAATACATTTACAGCAATCTGTGTACTGAAGATAATAGATTGACATCTACTTGGAGACTATAACATCTGTTACATTATCAATGTGTTCAGGCTTCTGAAGGTTAAAAGGGACACTAGATCCAGAAGCTATGAAACCAGCAGTTGATTCTTGTATTCCTTATTAACATTAATTGTAAACTTGAAGGCAAGACCTTGATTGCATGAACAGGTCCAAAAATTATAGGCTGAGTAAAGCAAAACCCTCACGGGGAGACCTGAGGTTAGCAGGCTGTATTTAACAGGTGCCTAATTTTTGGGTAATGCTGCCTTAATATAACACAGTCAGCTTGGCAGTTGCAAAATTTACAGGCCCCATCCAAGAGAATTTTTTTTTTTGTGGCAAAAGGAAAAAAAAAATCAAAAGCTGCGTGAGAAAAAAAAAAAAAACCCAAACCAAAATGTGGTGAAAGAATGAATTCCTTGATTGCCCATCCCAGATGAACAGTGTTGCCCATCCTCTCTTACAGAAGCAGTGATCTACCTCTGCCAGTAAGCCCTTGGAAAAGTTAATTTTAGCAGCAAATGGTCAATTCCATGAGGCCAAGTCGTTCTTTCAGTCGAAAAGGTGGAATTTTTGTATACTCACAGTGGCAACACAGCAGCTAACCACCATGAGAATGGGAATGAATCCTTGGGATTATCATTTTTTTGTAAATCATGGTTTTCCTAATCAAATATTTCTTTGACACATCAACCCTGTGGATGAAAGTGGAATATTTTTTTTTCCCCTGTTTTTTTTCTTTTTATTTTTTTCTTTTTTTTTTGGGTTTTCTTTTGAAGCTCAGTAATTCAGAGAAGTTTACAGGATTTGGAAGGCTGTCACCTTAGAAAAGGAAGCTGAGTTTAGCAATATTTAAAACAAAAAAAAACAAAAGGAATCCAGTTCTTACTGCTGTCTAGGAATATGAGGGTAATGTGGAATTTGGGTAACATCCTGCTCTGGTTACCACCCCTTAGAGAGCACCAAAAAAAAAAAACCACCAAACCTAAAGCAGTTCAAATAACCTCTACATCAAGAAGAAAAACAAACAAACAAACAAACAAAAATACCATAAAATCCAGTGCTTCTGCATACTGTGTTATGTTACAGTCCAGTTTTGTGTGCTTTACTACACAGTTTGGTTACAGGACTTCTGTGCATTGTAAACATAAACAGCATGGAAAAGGTTAAATACCTGTGTTCAGATTGTAAGATCTAGTCCGGACTTGCTGTGTATATTGTAACGTTAAATGAAAAGACAAGCCCTTTGTATTATAGTCATGCAGTCTTATGTATGATAAACAGTTGAATAATTTGTCCTCAGACTCTTTACTGTGCTTTTTAAAAAGGAAAAAACAAAAAGGAAACAACAAAAAAAAAGGTAATTTAAGAAAAAAAAAAACAAAAAACAAACAAACAAAAACAACAAAAAAATGTAAAGGTAGTAAATCTTCCTATGCAATTAACCTACTCCAAACCATGGTATGGTAGGTATAATTATATTATAATATGTAAATAGCAGATACATTGAAACAGACTTAAAAATATGAAAGTAAAAGTTGGAGGCGTAACAGCTAATTTGGAGTTTTTAATTGAAAACCAGCGAGGTCTGCAAATCCCTGATGTGTGAACACAGCTCTGCTTGGTTCTCGTGGTCTGTGCTCGTAGTTGGAGTTCTTTAATCCTCATCTGTTAGTCCCAGTGTTCTTCTGTGCTCTGCAGCTCCTCCCCATCCCAGACTAGCTGGTTTGGAGGCCCTGGAAGGAGATTTTGGGACTGGCATGCCTTCATCCCTAGAACCCAGCCTAGATCCTCCTGCATCACCAGCTCCATGTCTTTGGGGGCAGTAGGAGGTAGTTCTGAAAAAGCTGATTTTCTCTAGGTTCTGCCAAGTGGGAGGATTTTTCCCTGTCTCTGGAGTGATTCAGCCAGGTTATCCCCATGCTCCCAGTCCTCCTTCGCTTCTAGGGCTGTTCTAGCTACAGCTGGTGGCCACCAGAGCCTGGCAGAAGGACGAGTAACCACTCCAGTTCAAAACCATTCCACATCAAAATCTGTTACCTTGATTAACCTCCTTAAATCCTTTACCTGGAAACCTCTTGTGGCTCTTCTGAAAATTCACTTTTTCAAACCCATTGGGATTTCAAACCCATTTCAAAACCCAAACTGGGAATTGCTGCCCACAGCCCCCGGGAGAGGCACCAGTCCTGCAGGTGCATCCTTGAACCTCTCACCCCATTCCTTGGCTGTTCATCCCTCCAAGGATTGCAGTTTTCAACCTCAGTTCTTTGCATTAAAAGTTTGTAAATTTAGATGGTTCTCCATCCTGATGGCTCAGTCTTTTGGGAAAGGCTGCTCTGCCAGGATTTAGGTGTCCACCCTGTAAGTACAGTGGTGTCTGGAGGGGCCTGGGTGCCACAAGGGTTGGATTCACCTGGAAATGTGACTCCTCTCCATTGCTCATCACTCTGCCACCCATGTTTACATCACACCATCCATGTGCTTATATTTTGTCATGGACAACTGAAAAAAAGACTTTCGAAGATCCTCTGTGGAAGAATTCCTGTTGAAACCCATCAGGAACATCCTTTCTAATGAGGGAGTGAGTGAAAACTCCTCCCTGCTGACACAGAATGTGTTGTGTTGGTTTTTAGAACAAATTCATCCCAATAGGATCAGTCTGGAACCTCTGGGTAGAAAGGAAATGTCTTTGTGGTCACAATTACACAGGGAAGTGGCTGCAGAGTTGAGTCACTGTGAGAGTTGATCTCCTGAGGGTAGTTTGTGTTTAGCCTGACTTTTGGATATTTTATTTCTTGGAATTCTCTCATGGAGGACCTTGTGGCTCTGCACAAGTCCCTGACAGGAGGGGGCAGCCGGGGGGGGTCAGGCTCTGCTGGCAGGGAACAGGGACAGGAGGAGAGGGAACAGCCTCAGGCTGGGCCAGGGGAGGCTCAGCTTGGACACCAGGAGCAATTTGTGCATGGCAAGGGAGGTGAGGCCTTGGCAAGAGCTGCCCAGGGAGGTTTGCAGTACCCATCCCTGGAGGGGTCCCAGGAAGGGCTGGAGGTGGCACTCAGTGCTCTGGGCTGGGGACAAGGTGGGCATTGGGCACAGCTTGGCCTGGCTGGGCTGGGAGGGCTCTGCCAGCCCCAGGGATCCTGGGGTTCTGTGATATTTTACTTCATGATGAATGTTAAACTGCACAATCCCTGCCCAGCAAAGGAAGGCACTGGCTCCAGCAGTGGTTTTCTGTTCCATATCCTTGGTTTTGTGGGGTTCTACAGGAACAACTCCATGGTGGAAGTTTCCTGATGGTTTTTAGTTGTCCACCTCATGACAACAGCTGAGCTGTTCCTCACTGATGAAGATGCCTTGATTTGATTCCAGCAGTTCTCCATAGGAGCCCTGTCCCATTTATGGGATCTGCCTAAACCTGAGGGAGGTTCTAATTGCTGTTCATGATGTTTTATGGTCGATGTTGTGGAGCATCAGAGTCAATCACAAGCTGGGGTTGTTCAACCTGGAGGTGAGGAGGCTCCAGAGAGACCTCAGAGCTCCTTCCAGTACCTAAAGGGGCTCCAGGTGAGCTGGAGAGGGACTGGGGACAAGGGCAGGAGAGACAGCAGAGGAGCAGTAACTTCCAACATTAAGGAGCTGCATTTAGGTTAAATATAACAATTTTTACCATGAGGGTGGTAAAACACTGGCACAGGTTGTGGCTGTCCCATCCCTGGCAGTGCCCAAGGCCAGCTTGGACAGGGCTTGGAGCAACCTGGGATCGTGGAAGGTGTCCCTGCCATGGCAGAGGGGTGGAAATAAAAGATTGTTAAGGTCCCTGCAACCTCAAAACTTTGATTCTGTAAAAAAAAAGGGTTAAAAACTTCTCAAATCCAGTGTTGAGTCCTGCTGAGCCCTGGCTTATGAATCTCTTGCAAAATCACAGGAATTTTGACAATTTCTTAAAACTTCAGGTTTTATGGGTGTTGCTTGTGGTGTTGAGTAATAAATGAGAAGCATGGGTAAGGTAGGAGAAATGAATAACCAAATCTCCCTCCCGTGGGCCTCCCCTTGAGAAAGGAGATGGATCTGATGGATGGTGATTGTCAAAATCCAGGGAGTTAATGACTGGAAAATGATACATGGCAAATTAAATACAGAGTTTGTTTGTTCTAAAGGAACTTAGGGAAGATCTCAAGCAGAAAATCCCAAAGAAAAGCTTTTTTTGGGATGTCTCTTCCCCTTCCCCTGGTGGGGATGGTGATAACAGTGATGGTGATGGTGGTGATGGTGATGGTGNGATGGTGATAACAGTGATGGTGATGGTGATGGTGATGATGATAACAGTGATGGTGATGGTGATGATGGTTATGGTGATGTTGGTGATGATGATGATGATGATGATGATGATGGTGATGGTGATGATGGTGATGGTGATGATGATGGTGGTGATGGTTATGGTGATGATGGTGATGGTGACAGTGATGGTGATGATGGTGATGATGGTGATGGTGATGATGATGGTGGTGGTGGTAATGACAATGATGATGATGGTGATGGTGATGGTGATGATGGTGATGATAGAATTCCCTTTACCCAAGGCAGGAAGAAAGGCTCATCCTGAATGGAGCACACTGAGCTGAACTCAACAAAGCCTTTCCCAATTCGTACTTGAAGGAAATTCCCATTTTGGAGACCTTTGGAGTCTGCAATAAGCCAAGGGAAATCAATCATAGAATAATGGAATATCCTGAGTGGGAATAATCCCCAGGGATCATCCATTCCAGCTCCTGGCCCTGCACAGACCCCCCAGCAATCCCAGCCTGGGCATCCAAACCCTCCTGGAGCTCTGGCAGCCTCGGGGCAGTGCCCATTCCCTGGGAATTAAGTTTTCATAACTTGAGTGTCACAAGCTCAGTGAGGACAAATCCAGGAATCTCAGGAGCCAGGGCTTGGAAAAGCAGAGATGGCACAGAGTTCCTTCATGGGGACAGTGACAGAGATTTGTCTGAAGGAAAAGTCCAGCATTGTAACTTTGGCTAAAACAATTTTAATTCCATTTTCATTTGCTTTGAAGTTGAATCTGTAGTTCATTTCCCTCTTCAGGAGCATGGGAAGGTCATTTTTCCCCCCCCTCCCAAATTCCTGTCCTTTCTCAGTGCTCCTCCCTCCCCTTCCCTGCTTTCCTCCCTTCTCCCCCATCCTCCACTTCTTTCTCCCTTTTAATATTTTGCTTTTTTCTCTTTTTCCCATCTTTTCTGCTTTGAATTTTCCCTCTGCTTTGTTTTTTTCTCCCTTCTTTATCCATGTCTGTCTTTTCCTGTTTTCCCCACTGCTTTTTCCCTGCTTTCTCTCCCCTGTTGCTTTCCCCATCTTTCTGCTTTTCCTCCTCACTGTGTTTCTTTCCTTTTCCTGCTTATTCCCTTCCTCTCTTTTCACACCTTTTCCTGTCTTGTCTTTCCTGCTTTTGTTTCCTTGCTTTTCTTTTCCTGTCATTTTTTTCCCTGTTTTCTTTGCTCCCCCTCCCCTGCTCTTCCCTTCCTCTCCTTCCTTTTCCCCCTTTTGCCTTCCTCCCAAGTCTCTCCTTTTCCCCCTTTTTCTCCTTGGTTATTTCAATTTTTTCCCTGCTTTGACCTTTCCCCCCTTCCTTTGAGTTCTGTTCTCTTCCATTATTTTTTCAGGATCTTTCAACACCATCCCCCTTTATTTTCATTATTCTTCTCTATATTTTCACTGCCTGTCTTCCTGCTTGTTTTTTTTCCTGCCTGTCTTTCCACACTTCTCCACCTTTGATTTGCATTTGCTTTTTCCCCTTTGCTTTTCCTTCTTTTCCCCCTCTTCTTTCCATTCTTTTCTGTTTTTTCCCTCTTTTTTCCCCCCATTATTTCAGTACTTTTTAGGTGCTTCTGTGCTTCCTTTCAAGTTTCTTTCCCCTTCCTTCTCCACTTTCTTCCAAATGCTTTCCAGGTGTATTTCCTCTTCCATTTTCTCCTTTTTCCATCCCCCTCCTTGCTTTTCCCTGCTTTGACTTCTTTCCCATTTTTCTCCCATCTCCTACATGCTTTTTCTGGGTCATTTCATTTTTTTCCACTTCTTTTCCTTCTTGCCTTTTCCTTGCTTTTCTATTCTTATATTTTCCTTCCTTTTCATGCTGTTATTCCCACATCCTTTTCAATACTTACAGAGACTTTTCTCTGCTTTTCAGGTCCTTTATTTTCTTTTCTCTTTTCCCTACTTTTCCTTTCCCATTGCCTGCAGTGCTTTGAATTCATTCTCACTGATTTTTCAGGTATTTTCTCTCTTCCTCCCCTCCATGAAAAGATTCCTTTTCATGACCTTCTTGATTCTCTTCTTGATCTTTCCCTGCTTTTCTTGATTTTCTTCTCTCATTTCAATCCTTGGAACTCTTTCCATTTATTTTCACTCCTTTGTAGGTCTTCTTCTCCCCCCACCCTTTTCTTTATTCTCACTTCTGAGAAAGGAAGGAACCTTCCTTTTTTTTTTTTTTTTCCCCCTCTATAATTCTAATCAGATACTACCAAACCTGTAAATGCTCCATTCATTCTTTTTAGTTCTCTTTCAACTATTTCCCTGTTTTCTCTTCAGTTATTGCCTTTATAACCTTTTTGTTTTACAGCTGTGAAAATGGCTGAGACAACTTTGCTCCCTGAATTTCCTAGGGGAGATTTCCTAAGCAATAAGAGTTGCCCAGGGAAAAAAAACTTGGGAGACTCAACCTGTCCTGGTGCAAAGCAGAGCTGTGTGAAATCTCCTCTCTGGGAAGTGCTGGAATCCAGGCTTTTCTCATTTTTTTTGTATCATTATCAGACATTTGGGAAGGGAGTGATGGCAAATCCCATAAATGATGTGGCAAACTGGGAGAAAGTTCATGAGAGCTGTGAGAAACCTGAGAGGCACCTCCCCAAGGCTGGAATGCAGGGAATGGCACGTGGGATATCTGCAGCTCCATGGAAAGGGCTGGGGGGGATGGACTTGGAGAAGAAAGGATGAAGGGAATGGGAAAAGATCTCCTGGATGGAGACTGGAAAGACTCAGGCTGATTGTTTAATGAGAAAAGACAAAAAAAAACCACAGAGAAATCAAAAATCCACCTCAGTGTGAGGTAGTCTGGCCCTCCACACACCTTTGTCTTTGTGAGGTGAAGTTGTTGTGCTTGAAAAGTTGAAATGGAATTGGAGAGTGGGAAAATCAAAGCTTTTCCATGTGATGTAACTCATTGCCATGAGTCCCACACTGGATCCAAGGGCTGGAAAAGCATCTGAGTGTTGCTATAGGACACAAAATGAACAACACACACAGAGTGAATTTTATAAGTAGAAAGAAGTATACAGTTTAATTTTGCTTTGATATATATAGAATTTTGACAATGCCCATGGATTGGAGGATGAGGTTGCCTCCTCTCCAGCCACACTGGTCAAACTAGAAGTCCATCATTTGTCTCCTCCTCAGGAGAGGAATGAAAAACAAAAGGAACAGTTAGAGAAACATTGCTTTGCTTACATGAAATGTGTGAGAAACTCTATTATAAAAAATGCAAACATCAGAAGGCTGAAAAATCAGGGCAACATCAGAGAGCTGATGGATAATGGTAAATCAAAATGAGCACACTGAAGAGAACAGGCACCCTCAGCCCTTGGCAGGGATCAATCCTAATTATTGAAGGTTAGGAAAATTTCCTGGCCACTTCCAGGCACAAAAAGTGCACAAAAAGCTCTTTAAACCTTGCTCCCTTTGGAATTTGGATGCTGCTGTGGCTGGGGAGAAGATCCTGCTCTGTGTCCATGTGAGGGCTTCCCGAGTCCTGCCTGTCCTGCAGCTTCTCCCTCATCCCAAATCCACCTCCAGCCTCAGCTGCATCACAGGAACAGCTCCTTGTCCCTCTTTGTGGAACATTGGCCAAACTCCCACAGCTCGGGCAGGTGTGTTTGAAAATCCAGCCAAGGGAGACCAGGATCTGGGAGGGGTAACAGGAGAAGCAGGAGAAAGCAGATCTGAGCAGGCCCATTTCTCCCCACTTGTTTTTCCTCAAGTTTGAAAAAATTCTGACCAGTAACTCTCGGCCATTATCTGAAATAAACTCCAGCCTGGCTCGGTGGAAGGGCCTACTTGAAAAAGATTTCAAATATTTCTGTTCCAGTGGGTTCTTGGCACATCTGACATGGGCTGTCCCTGGCTAATTTTAGCTGCTGCTCTGCCAGCTCTCATCACTCCCAAATTCTGACCCCAAGTTCAGAAGCAGCAGCCTTGCAAATCCTCATGGGCCTCAGGCCTTGCATGGAGGCTGCAGAAGTTAAAGCCAATTAAAATAAGTGCCTCAGCATTTGATTCCTTTCACTTTTAGTTGGTTTAACTTAAAGTTAAGGTGTTCTCTTAAGGGAATATTTTAATGGAATCTGTTTTGGCCTGGGACAGTGACAATGCATTTATTAACTGGGATGATGTTTGTCTGATCCAACAAATGCCTCCTGTGATTTCCCCTCAAGTATCAGTTCAGGAGGAGAGAATATTTCTTACCTGTGCCTTCATCCCCAGCAGTGTGGGAGCAGGGAAGGGATTGGGATTGAGATTAGGATTGGGATTGGGATTGTGCCCCCAGGCCCTGCTCAGGTGAGACCTCACCTGCAGAGCTGCCCCAGCCCTGGGCCCAGCACAGGGAGGATGTGGAGCTGCTGGAGAGAGCCCAGAGGAGGCAGCAGGATGAGCAGAGGATGGAGCAGCTCTGCTGGGAGGAAAGGCTGCCAGAGCTGCCATTGTTGAGCCTGGAGAGGAGAAGCTCTGGGCTGAGCTCAGTGTGGCCTTGCAGGGCCTGAAGGAGCCCACAGGAAGCATGGAGAGAGACAATTGCCAAGGGCTGCAGGGCCAGGAGGCAGGGAATGGCTTCCCAGTGCCAGAGGGCAGGGCTGGGTGGGAGATTGGGAAGTGGGAATTGTTCCCTGGCAGGGAGGGCAGGCCCTGGCACAGGGTGCCCAGAGCAGCTGTGGCTGCCCCTGGATCCCTGGCAGTGCCCAAGGCCAGGTTGGCCATTGGGGCTTGGAGCAGCCTGGGACAGTGGAAGGTGTCCCTGCCCATGGCAGGGGTGGCACTGGATGAGCTTCCCACCCATTCTGGGATTCTGTGACAGGAAATGTCTGTGGACACATATCCTCATCATGGGGAAGGTAAATCCAGGGTGTGCAGCTCCTTCTCTCTGCTCTGATGCTGGCCCCTGATTTCTGTGTGTGGGAGGAGGGTTGAGGCTCTGAGCTGATTCTTGCCAATGAAGCTTCAGACAAACTCCTTCACTTCTCCTGTCCCGAGTTACCAACCCTGCTGCGAATATCTGTGACAAGGGAGCTTTTTATAGAAGCTTGTTTCAGTCTAGCATCTTTTTGGTTACGTTGGAGTGATTTATGGGCACTAACTGACCCAGGAAATAAGGCAAATTATTGTAGTTCTGCTGGATGGGTGTCCCCGCTCATTCCCTGGAATGTCCTGAGGAGTTTGTGACTCCTCTCAAGCACAAAGGAAAAGCTCACAAGACTCTGCTGAAAACCAGGAAAGCTGGAGTTCAGCAGTTCTTTGTCATGGGCAGAGAAACTTCACAAGGCTGAATTCCACAACCTGGGAAAGCCAAAAGGATGTTTTGATGTTCATGAGGGAATTTTCAAATGCAGCAAAGGTGGAGTTTGTGCTGTTTCTGGGGGCAGGAAGGCAAAACTTCTAACTCAGGCCACGATGCTTGAGCAGAAGCTGATTCCAGAAGGGGAAGCCAGGCTGGATGGATCAGAGAAAGTGCAGAGGCTGCAACTGTCAACACAGAAATAACCAAGAGTGGATTCGAGGTAAGGGATACGAAGGAGGAGCAGCTATTAATAATGAGGAGACAGCGAAAAAATCCCGCAGCAGCCGAGGGGAGAAACCTGAGAGCACAAATGCTGCCGGGAGGAGCTGCAAAAATAGCAAAGGCATCTCTGCAGGGGATGCTTCTCAGTCCTGCCTCTGCAGGAATGGAATATAAAATGCAGCTTTCTAGAGCTCGAGGTCTCACAGCAAGTGGAGATTTCTGGAGCTGACCAAACCCAGGGCAGAGGAAAAAAACCTTGGAGAAACAGCTGAGGTGCTGGATCAGATGACTGGATTGGCTCCAGGGTGGAAAGCAGGAGCACTTGGACATGTCAGTCAAGAGTGGGAGGTGATGGGGAGAGAGCAGAGGGGATAAGGCTCAGAGAAAGTAAAGAGTTTAAGGGAGCCACAAAAAAGAAAGGAATAAAACCCTTAGGAAATCCATCTCCTCTTCTCATGCAATTATGATTTTTAATAGGCAAGCACAGGGGTTTTTCCAGGCTTTGAGACAGGATGAGAATGTGGAGGAAAAAAAATGAGTGGAAAAGGTAAAACGTGGCTGGCCTGGGTGGTAACAGGGATTCTCCATGAGGTGCAGCTGAAGGAAGTGTCTGGCTGAGATCTCCCACTTTTCATTAAATCTCTTTGCATGATTTGAGCCTCTCTGACCTGATTTGCACTTTATAGGAGAGAGATTTACCAAAACCCTCACTGTTCTCTCCTTTTCAGTGTTCAGACAAAAATCCAGGATGTCATGGAGGTGGTGCAGTCACTGGGAATGCTCAGGAGGAGTCTGCATGTGGCCCTTGGGGACAGGGTTTGGGCTGATGCTGCTGCTGCTGGGGTGGCACTGGGGGATCCTCAAGGGCTCTTCCCACCTTGATGGTTCCATGTGAAAATGGTAAATTGTGAACCATTGCCAGCATGGACATTTCCAAGTACTCCAAATCTTAAGACATTTAGAGGAAAACATCAATTTTCATGGATCAGAACAACACCAAACATAAAAAAAAAACCCCATAAGACATAAATTGTTCCACATAAAATCTCCTTGTATTCCCTGCTGTTCACTGAGAGCCACTAGGACTCCTCCAAACCAGCAAAATGTTCTTTTTTGTTGTTGCTGTTGCTCCAAATAAACCAAATTTACCTGGATTTATTTCAGCCAGCTCTGCTGGTGGCTCCTGCTCCTTGCATAACCTCCTTCCCCAGGGGCTGCCCTGCTGATCCCATGGGCACAGGGAGCAGCCTGGCCCTGGGGTGAGGCTGGAATTGCTCAGATGGGAGCACGTGGAGCCCACCCCATTCCCTGGAATTCAGGGATGTGTCATTCACCAAACCACAAGGGTTTGAGGCCACCCCACAAAGTGCTGAGCAGCTCTGGTAGCACTCCCAGGCTCTAATTTGGGAAAGGAATCTGTGCCCACCCCTGACCTCAGCTGAGCCTGAACACCGAATTTCCTCATTTGCTTCAAGAACTTCAATTCCCAGAGAAAAACAACAACCAACGAAAACCAAACCAGAATTAAAATGCTGATAAAAACGTGGCTTTCTTGTTCTTCTTCCAGCACATTTTAACAAAATGTTGAACAGCAACATCCCTGTGTTAATGCAAGTAACACATTCCTGTTGTTTGCAGGGTTCATGATTTCTCTGTGTAAAGGCAAATTTTCCCTGAGTTTTGTGCAAGATGACAATTTTCCACCAAGATTTAAAAATTCTTTTTGCCATCCTTGGTCCTTTCCCAGGAGTTATGTGATGTAAAATTGAATGTGAAGGGATTAATAATCTGTTGACACCATATAAAACTATATCTGAGTGCACTCAGTTCTTTATTACCAGCAGGGGACTGAATAATTAAAAAATGCTGTTTCTCCTCTTCTTTTTGCCCAGAAAAAAAAATAAAAAATCTCAGAGCCTGACTGTTAGTATTTTATATTTTATATGTATTAGGCCTCAGATGTGGCTAATACATGTGGGGCTTTGTTTGTGTTTTAATGATTCATAATCCCAGGACTGAGGGGATTTTTGGTACAGAGAATAAGCTCAAATTCTTACCTATTTTTCATGATTTTTATCAAAAATAGTTTGATTCCAGTCTTTCAATCTGAATATTCAGTGCAGAGGGGATGTGGTGCTGTGTAGGAGTTTGACCTCCACTCCTATGGAATCACAGAATGATTTGGGTTGGAAAAGGATTTAAAACTTCTCCAGTTCCAACCCCTGCCGTGGGCAGCTCCAGTTACTAATTTTTAAATATTATTTAAGCCCCCAGCTTTGTCTGCTCTGACAATTATTGATTATCAGGCTGTCAGCTCCAGGTTTCTCCCCAGTCCATCTTTGCCTTGCCCAACACTCCCCCACCATTCAGATAAAGTTCAGCCTCTGGCCTGGCAGTTCTTATGTCAAGAAAACTTCAAAATAATCCAAAATTTTCAACATTTGAAAGAAGATGAAAAGCAGCCAGGATTTTGGAGAACAGAAGAAACAGTGGAAAAGTAAAAGGACCTTTGATTTTGTGTCCTTCCTTTGCTTCCCTTCCTTCCCCTGCCCCTGGAAGGGATCCTGGATGATCCCTCAGGATGAGTTTTTGTTTTGTCTCCTCCTTTTCTTCCGAGCTCTGTGGGATTTGGGACATTTCATAGCAGCATGAGTGCTCCCCAGCCTCCCTTGGTGGTGTCACCTCTCTGTGCTGTCCCTTGTCCCTGCTCTCCCTGGAGCTGAGAGGATTTGGGGAGTTTTCTGTGCAGGAAAACCCTGCAGTGATTTGGGGTGCCCCAGCCTTTGGAACACCCAAGCTCCTGGATTCTCCCTCCCTCTGCATTTCTGCCCTGGGATCTCCTGGAGAACTTCCCTCCAGAGCTGTTCCTTCAGCTTTTCTGCTGAGGATTTCTCCCAGTCCCTCTGATGCCTTAGGTTTGAACTTTTCTCTGTTCCCAGCCCTGCCCTGCCCAGTGTCACTCTGCAGTTCCCTGGAGCTCGTTCAGTGCTGTTCTCTCATGCTCACACACACACAACAAAGCCTCTCCAGCTCTCCAAGGACACCCAGACCCTCCTAGGCCCAACAACTGCAAACCACAATCTTGGGGACAGGGGGGCAAGCTTGGGCAAATTCCATCCTTGCCTGGCTTCTGCTTGGGGAATTGATGCTGAGATCCAAGTGGGAAGAACTCGGGAGCTGTCCTTGTCCATGTTGGGATGCACTGAGGCAGGAGCCTCTGGAGCCCAGAGTGTGCCTCTGAAGGCCTTTCCAACCAATCCCTCCTTGATTCCTTTATTCCTGTCTGCTCTCTGGTTCTAGGGAGCCTTTCAAGGCATCAGAGTGAGTTGTGGGAGTTCTCTGCTCTCCTGGATCCCTTCTCTTCTCCCCACCTGTCCCCATTTCTGTCCCATCCCATCCTTTGACACAGGAGAATCTCAAATCCCTCTCTCTCCTCCAGCCCTGCCTTGTCTGTTCCTACAGCTCCACTCAGACCTGCAGCCCAAAAATTTAGATTTAATTTATATTTAAATGCAAATTTCTGCATTATTAATTTAAGTGTAAATTATCAAAAGTCTTCTAGTCTTCCACCTGTTTGTCTTTTGCTTTGGAGAGGAACTCTCCATAAATAATAAATATTATAGTTTCATGTACAGATTTTATTTTCCTCCTTGAAACTTCTACTTTTTTGGTTACAAAAAAACCTTAATAATGGTATTCACTGATATTAAAGCCTTATCTAACTTAAAAAAAATGCTGCATTACTGCATTTTGTCTTCATATTTTTCTGTTATCTCTGTCTCTCTTTGTAGCTGAGACTTGTCTTGCTTAGGAAATTTATCTAAATTAGCTGCTGGAATAATCTGAAGTGGATTTGTTTGATTGCACAGAATCAGTTTGTGGCACTCCACTCCAAATTTGAACAGCTTCAATTCACTTTATTCCACTCCAAATAATGATCAAATGAGGTTTAGAGTTCATTCTCATTGGCTTTTTAGAGGTCAATTCTAAAGAATTTGAGCAATGAGGAGCAGGGATTGGCTTTGGGACGAGGATTTAATGTAGAGAAAAAGGATCAGTGAGACAAGGGACAAGGGATGGAATAAAAAGCTGAGTTCTCACTGAGAGAATGAGTCAATTAAAATTTAAATGTTCCCAAAGATAAAGCACATGTAAAGGAACATCTCATCATTTGAAAACTGACTGTGGTGTGTTACATGACAATCTGGTGGTGTCACATTTAGAGAGGGTGGAAAGGAAAATAAACATTGATATAATGAGAGAAAATGCTCCCTGAAACTGTGGCAAAGCAACTTTCAAGGTGTCCCAGAGACTGAGATCATCTCATTTTAAAGTGGGTAAAGGAAGTTCCTAGAACAGACTTTCACATATTTTTCTTTTATTGGTTCTATAATACATTATTTTTATGTGTTTTTTAAATGAAATCCTCTGAGCTTTACCCCCTGCCAGGTGCTCTGGAATCATTTCTGCCTCATTTCTGCTCTCACCTGGCAGCAGAGTGCCAGGGGCACTGTGGGCACAGCGAGGAGGTGACCACACCTTCCCTGGAAGGCTTTTGCTGATTCCTCCTTATTTACTGACATCCCTTGAGCAAATTCTGTTTCATTACTTTAATCCTAAACTTCTCAGTGAGTATTTTAAGGCAGATACAATTCCCTAAATTTTTAACTGAATCTTGTTTATATTCAGCTTCTGGGATTCAGGCAGAAATGCAGGAAAATGAGTTTGATGTCTGTGTGTTATTATTCCTTACTCTTCTGGGAATGAGATTTTCTTTTTTGTTCCCTTCCCCTCTTCCCCTTCCCTTTTTTTTTGCCTATTTTCCTTTTTCAATTTCTCCCTTCCTCCCCTTTCCCCCTTATTCCTTTTCCTTTTATTCCTCTTTTCCTACTTTTCCCCTTCCCCCTCTCCCTTCTTTCCCTTTTCCTTTTTCTCCTCTTTCCACTTTTCCTCTTTTCCCCATTCTTTCCCTTTCCTTTTATTTATTTTTTCTTTTTTCCCATTTTTCTCTTTTCTTAAATTCTCTTTTTTCCCCCTTTCCCCCCTTTTTCATTTCCTCCCTTTAAAAATTTTCCTCTTTTTTCCCCCTCTTTTGCCTTTTCTCTTTCTTTTTTCCTCTTTGCTGCCATTTTTCCTTCCTTTTCTCCCTTTTCCTCCTCCACTTTGATAATCTGTACCTTACTGGGTAGAACCTGCCAGGGGAGGAGGGAGATGTGGTTTGGAGCTTCTACAATTCCATATTTAAGATAATCTAGGATTAAAAAAGTCTCTCTGAGTCAGTTCCAGCAGGAAGTTGAGCCTGCACTTCCTAAATCCCAAGTGGGTCTTTGATATTTTGGTCCAAACCCTTCCCAAGTCTCTTTTTTGGGATGAAATTGTACAGAATTTCAGACTGGGAATAGTTTTATTTTACCTGTGATCAAAGTCTGGCAAGGACTGATTCATTGTCAGGGTGAGCTGATGGCAAATTTCTTCATTTCCAGATATCTCCAGCAGAGAATTTTATTGAAATAACCAAAATTAATGCCTGTTCCATTTTACAGTAGGAAAGCTGATTTAATTTGATGCCTGAATTTGTTCATTATCTGCAAAGTTGAGCAAAAATGGTTTTTTTTTCAACCCATTTCAAGAAAGTCTCCAGATGAACAAAACATTTGTTCTCATAGCAAAACACTTCATTAATTTATTTTGGAAATGTGAGGGGGAAAAAAACAAACCAACTGTGAATGGAAGATTCTGTTCTGATCTGTGAAGTGCTGGGATTTAATTTTTGGGGATTTTTTTCTCTGAGAGAGTTCACTGAAGTGATCTTGTTGTAATTATCAGTTCTAATTCACAGATTCCTCAGTAATTAATAATTAAAGACCTAAAATAAATGACCTTTTTTTTACAAAATGAGAAATACTCTTGAAAGGCCATATTTTCATGGCCATGCAGATTTTTTTGGCCAATCAGTCAGAGTTGATACAAAAAGAGGACAAATTCTAATTGGAGTTACTTTGCTGCATTTCACAAGTGGGAAAAAAAAAAACTGTGTGGGATTGAAATTAGGAATTCTCTCCCTTTCCTCTTCTCCTCATGGAGATTTCGTGGTGGTGATTTGTCCAGCCAAGAATTTTAATCCATCATTCTGGTCCTGCTTTATTTAATATATTTATTAAAGGCAATTCTGTGGTGATGATTTTTCTGGCCCACACTTTGAAGGAATGGTTTTGGTCATGCTTTATTTAATATATTTATTAAGAGTAATTTTGTGCATGTCAGAGAAGTGACAAAGAAACTGTAAAAAACAGCTCAGTGTGGTTGAGCTCTGAGCTCCTGATTCCACTGGCCCTGCCCTGTGTCCAAAACTTTTGTTGGCTTCATCTGTGGATCCTGCACTCATTTTTATTCCTCCTTTCCAGGATTTTTTGTATTTCCATCCCTGGCAGTGCCCAAGGCCAGGCTGGATGGGGCTTGGAGCAGCCTGGCACAGTGGGAGGTGTCCCTGCCATGGCAGGGGGGGCACTGGGTGGGATTTAAGGTCCTTTCCAAGCAATTCCAACTGATTTTGGGCAGAGCTGATCCATGCTCAGCATTCCTGGGGAGCACGAGCAGAGATTGAGGAGGCAGCTCCATTATCCCATCCAGCTAAACCCAAACTGTTGCTGTGAAAAAGCAAATCATTTTCATCACCATCTGAGCAAGATTCCTTGGAAAGACTCCAAAGTGTGACAGTTTTGAGTTCCCCACCCCAAATCTCACTGATACTCTCAGATTATAGACTTCTCCTTGTGGTATCATAATCTTCTTTTAAAAATGTACATTTTGGCTTTGATCAGTGTTGCTTTTGGGGAAGATTTGGGAAGATTGAGGAGCTCTTGTGGGGATGTGATGCTCCAGGGAGGAATTTGGGACAGGAGGGTGGAGAAGTGGCCAGGGATGGTGACTGTGAGGGTTCCTTTTGGTGAGCCAGGAATGCTCCTTCCCTGAGCTGGAAAGAGTCCAGAGGACTCCAGTCCAACAGGTGGAGGAAAATTTGCTGGGATAACAGATCTCCACCAGTTCTCCCAGTTTAAATTCTCCAGGAAAATCAATGCAAATGATTGCCTGTAATCATTTGAGGGAAAACAGCTTTGCCTGCGAGCTTGGAGCTGCTGCTTTTGATTTAAAAGAAGAAAAAAGGAAAAACAACAGGGAGAGCTCTCCTCATTCCTGCCCTCTGAAAAAAAAAAACCCTAAAAGCAACTGATGTTATTTGAAACCCTGCAGTTTTTACTCTGTGTGGGTGCCACGTGAGCTGGGGAGAATGAGGGAAGAGCTGTGGTTTGTAGTTGTGAATTTGCCTGGAATAGAAAGCAGATTTCACACCTGAGGTGAAATAGGAAGATCTGAGTCCCTCTGGAGCTTTATTTTTGGATATGACATGGGAAAATCTTGGAACATCAATGAGAAAGTGGTAAAATAATTACACCTTTGCACTGGAGTTGCCACTGGATTACAATTTCTGGAAATCCAGAGGATCTGATAAAGCTGTGAGAATAAACTGGGAGAAAGAAGCTTCAGCTAAACCCAAAAAATAAATGGTGAATGTCTGACACCACCTCTCCCCTCCAAAAGGCCAAACCCTTGAAGTTTAAAACTCACTCAGGAAATGATTAACAAATAACAGATTTCAGGCCTTGTCTTTAAGAATTATTATTAAGATTTATGCCTGCTCCCCACGTGCTTGTTTCCAGACAGGTGTTTGGGAGCAAGAGTGGAAGAGAAGCCAACTCCTCGTGTTTTCAGTCTGATTTATGGCCCAAAAAGTGCCTGAGTGAGGTGAGCAGGCTGCTAAGGAGGCTGATATTCTGAAGAGAGAGATGTTTTGATGGGCAGGGAGTACCACAACTGTAAAAATTTCCTATTTCCCAGCCAGAAGCTCTGGTGGTGGCTGCTAAGGGATGTCCAAGGTGCCCGGTGCATGGGAGAAAAATTATGTTGAGCCTCTAATTCAGAGCCACCTCAAAGAACTGGAGGAAATGGAATAAATTCACCACTTGGAATTCAAATTTCCAAAAGGCAGGAGTGTCCCAGGTTTTCTGGGAATAACACAGTGCATCCTCCCAGGGCTGTGCTCTGCTGGACAGCCAAGAGCAAACAACTCCAGCTGAGGAGGTGAAAAACCTGGGCATTATTCCTGAGGGCTGCCATTCAGCCAGGGAACTCCCTCATGGATAGGCTGGGCCTGGGGAATGAGGCAATTCTTCTATCAAAACCCCCAAAGATTTCATAGAATCCCAGAATTACAGAACCACAGCACCCTGGGATGGTTTGGGTTTGGAGGCACAGTGAAGATCACTCAGTGCCACCCCCTCTGCCAGGGACCCTTCCACTCTAGAGGGTGAAAGTTGGGCTGTTGGCAGAATTCCAGGCCAAGGCAGCCCTTGGCACAGGGATGGAGCTTTTGGTGCCCTTAGGGCAGGGTTTGGGGTTTTTTTGGGATAAGCTTTGGGTGTTTTTTGGGATGTGGCTTTGGGCACCCCTGGACTGAAGAGAGCACTGATTCCAGGCCTCCCCTCCTCCTAAACATCCCAAAGTGGTGCCCTGGAAACAGAACAGGGACCTCAGGAATGTCTTTCTTCCCTGATTTTGGAAGGCCTGAGTAGCCACTTTAACTCCAACAGAGGAACATGAGCAACCCAGGCTTGAAGTGAACTCCAAACCCTCTGTTGATGCTCTTGGATTTTGCAGCAGCTCGTCCCTCCTGGTCCTGGGAGCTGCTGGATTTGTTGGGATGGCTCCCATGGCGCTGGTGGTGTAGGGCAAAGATGCACATCAGAACAGCTAGGGACACCCACCAGGACATCTGCATTTTTTGGGGGACACTTTGGAATGATTTCTGGGTTTGTTTTAATGCTGCTAAGGTGGTATTTGTTGCTAAGTGATAAACCTGAGTTTGGAGTGTTTGCTGGAGGTCACATTCTCACTCAGCAGCGTTTCTGCTCATTGAAGGAGGACTTGGGAACTCCAGGAGGTTACTGAGAGCTCACATTTGCCTCTGGAAATCCTTCTCCTCCTGGAAATCACAAAATACTCCAAGAAAAAGTAGCCAAAATATATTAGTGAATAATATAGAAGTGTAATGGGTCTGGATTAATTATGCAGCCAATTACCTTATTCATATCCCTTAAATGTGATTTGCCACAAATATTCCCACAGGGAACTGAGCTTTCCTAAAATATCCCCAGGAGGAAGTTTCTGGGTTAAATTATTCACTGTCAATGAAAACACCACTCAGGATATACGGCTTGAAAATCCATTGTTAATTAACAGCATTCAATTCTTAATTGTCTTTGTACCAATTCAGTCGAAATCATTGACACAAAATACATTGTTAAACTGCTTAATCAATCATTGTAGAAAAATAGAGGTGTTTGATAGGGACATTCTAGTACAAAGGTTCCATGAAGCTTCCCCGTTGAAAGCTTTGGAGGCTTCTATATATATATATATATTATTTTTTTTTGTTTGTTTGTTTGTTTGTTTTAAAGCTTATGTTACAAAAAAAATGAGATCTCGTAAACTTTACATGGATACCAAAGACAAGAAAACACAGGGGGGAGAGAGAGAAGGAGACAGAACACACACACCTTAAGCTGTAAGTGCCCTATTCACAAAAATAAAGCTTCCACATGCGCATGCCCCGGTGGAGGAAAGCTTTCTCTGGGCTGAAGGACACACAAAAAAGGTTTCATCAGGGCCCTGAGCTGCTGTTCCCACCAAAACAAACTCTCCCAAGGACTCCTAGGGCGGCCCAGTGAACTCCAAGAGCCAAAAGCAGGTTTGTCCTGGGAGGGAAGGCTTTGCTTTCAGCTCAGACACGCGCGGGAGGCTCCAAGGCTTCCAGAGAGGCTCTGGAGCCACTTTTCCCTAAAAACT
Source organism: Erpornis zantholeuca (assembly GCA_013400515.1). Classification (NCBI taxonomy): domain Eukaryota; kingdom Metazoa; phylum Chordata; class Aves; order Passeriformes; family Timaliidae; genus Erpornis; species Erpornis zantholeuca. The sequence continues at coordinate 515,666 of VZTN01028497.1, forward strand.
GCGGGGTGGGGAGCCCTGGGGGTGCTGATGGATGGGCTGGAGCACGGGGCAGAAGGATGAGCTCGGGAAAGGCTGTGGCCAAGCGGGTGCTGTCTCCCAGAAGTGTCTCCAACCTTCAGTGAGCTGCCGGAATCAGCCACCCTTGGGTGGAGGGAGCAAAAACCTTCATCCTGCACCATTCCCTGCATCCTGGGAAGGCCTTGTAGGGGAAAATGGTCAGTGCTGAAACCAAAAAAACAACCTCTTCCCATCCAGCCTGACCTGCCCTGGTGTGTGACCCTTCCCCTGCTCACCTGGAGGCCCCCCCAGATCAGCCACACTCTCTGAAAATCAGCAAGGGGCAGTTGTACCAGCAAAAAAAAAAACCCAAAAAACCTAATAAATAAAAGGAAAAGAGGTGTGAATTTAATGCCAAAGCTATATCACAGTGCAAATTTTCCACCTGCCCACCAAGTTTCTCCTGAGGTGTATTTTTTTTTTTTCTCTTTTATTTTAACGTCAATTTTTTCTGTACAAAAAAAAAAGCTTCGGATTCTCTTCAGTGTTTTCTTTCTTCTCGGAGTAGGCAGGCATTAAAAAAAAAACCCACAACAAAATTAAGGCTGCAGCTTCTTTCTCCTCCTGTGCTGGCAGAAATTCTGTTCTTGGTGGGGCTGAGCTCCCCCACTCCCGTGGGTGTCTCTGTGGATGCAATCAAAGTCCTCTCTGCCCCGTGGATGCAACGTCCAGGATTTCCTAGGGGATTCAAAACAACCAGGGAGCTACCTAAGGTGGAGAAACTCTCTGGGGGATCGCCCTCCTGAGCGTGGGTGGCAGGATCCGTGTGTTTTCCTGGCAGTCCTGGTGGAAGGACACCCCCAGGGACGTCGTGCCCCCCATGCCAGCACATGGCAAATCTCATGGGTTCCGGCTCCACACCGAATCCAGCTCTTATTTCCCAGCTGAAGTAGCTAAAATCCTACTGGCTGAGGTGCAACATTCATTTCTCAATGGCTTGTGTGGTTTTTGTTGTTTTTTATTTTCGTGTGGCAAACCCCTCCTCTGAGGAGGGAGGAGATTCCCTGGGTATTGCACAGTGAGGGTAACACCTCCACACCACACACATAACACATGCTTGCTCTATGAAGAGGAAATTCTGGTTAGCCATGAGTTTGCCACAGCCTAAATTTTTCGCTCGAGCTGCCCCCCCAGTAAAGAGTAACCAGGAAAGGTTTGGCCTTGTTTGTAAACATTTTCACAGTATGTCAGGAGCTCTGGTACAATTTCTCTACCCTGCCCTCTGCCAGACTTTATGGCTTTTTAGAGTGAGTGAAACGCTCTGTTTGGCAAACAGTGAGGTACTCTAAATAGCTGCCAGTCTGGAACACTGAAGAAAATGTCATGCACTAAGAAGAGTCAGAGAGGGGGAGGCAAAAATAAAAATTAAATTAAAAATCAATATTACACTCCAAATATTTGAAGAGAAATGCCTACTCGATGGGTAGTTAGTTTTTGCATCCCAATATTTCTAGAGCTCTGTTTCTAAACCTACATTAATTACACAGCTGTGTACATTATTTAGAAGTTCTTTACTACAGTACTTTTGTACATGCGGTGTTTATTACTAAATGTAGAGAGAAATAGTTACATAAGGCATATGTACAGGATCTGTGGGATTGCAGGTCCCTCTGCTCACCTTCCTCTTAAAGCTGCAAGGCCCATCCCATTGCCACCCAGTCTCTGAAACTGTCCTGAAATACATAAAAACCACAGTCAAGGCTCATTGCTTTGATGAACGTTAATTAGTCTTTCCTCTGAAATCCCTGGCGTGCATTTCCTTTGCATTTAGGGATTTATTTTGTGTTGTTGACGTGAATAAACCTGGAGGTCTGCACTGTTGAGGTGCCACCAGTCCCTGCCAGGGGCAGATCCCACCATCCTTGATGGGTGTTGCAGCTTTAACCCACGCCTTTGCTTAGTCTGGGAATCTCTGGGGTGGGAGTCGGGCGGGGATCTCGCATCTAAAGTGTTCATTTTCCGTGAGTTACCAATAACAGGAAAAAAAAAATATTAAAGGCGTGTCGCAGAAAGAAACAGGGAGCAGAGAGGGAGAAGGTAAAGGAGGTGGCGTGGCCCTGATTTCTCCGCTGGTTCTACACTTTGGACTCATTCTCCAAGTTGGCCACGTCGCCGTTTCTTTCGTTTTGGTCTTCTTGGTTCTTTTCCTCCTCCTCCGTTTCCAGCTCGGCGTGTTGGTCCAGCTTGCTGGAAACAGACCATGTCAGGGGCAGTTCTGCTCGGCTGGCCATCTCTGCCAGCTCTTTGGCACTGTAAGCAGGGGTGTTGGTCTCATAGGTTTCATGAAAGCTGTTGTAGTCGACCTCGTAGAAGCCATCCTCCAGCGTGAGGACGGGCGTGAAGCGATAGCCCCACAGGATCTCGCTCGTGATGTAGGAGCTGCGGGCCTGGCAGGTCATCCCTGCAAGGAGAGAGAAGGAAGAAGTGCTGTGATCAGGGCCCACTGATGCCTTAGGTTTGAACTTTTACGTTTTTCAAATCCTGTGCTGCTAGTGGAACTGTGGCTTGTTGAATGCTGCTCTCTTATGCTGTTCTCTGTGCGAAGATAGACACAACAAAACCTCCAACTTGCCCTTCAAGGACACCCAGAAACAAGAACTGTAAACCATCACCTTGGGAAGAGGGGGGCAAGCAGGAGAATCACATCATTGCCTGGGCTCTGCTTGGTGAATTGATATTGATATAAAAGTGTGAAGCTCTCAGGACCAGGGGTGTCCATTGTGGGATCCACTGAGGCAGGACCTGTGGAGCCCAAAGTGTGCACCTGAAGGCCTTTCCAATAAACACCACCTTTATTCCTTTATTCCTGTCTAGTCTCTGTTTCTAGGTAGCCAATTTAAGGCATCACCACTGCTTCCCCAGGCCTTTAATTTATTCTTTTTTCTGTCTGTAAGAAGGCACATGGACAGAATGAGGCTCAGCATCGCACGAGGCAGAGCTTAGACAGCACTTTTAGGGTGGGGAAACCCAAGTGCTCAGTCTGGCAGCCAAGGTTTTCATAATAATTTCTTTATTAGACACTGTTTTTCCACCTGTGTTTCACCAACTCACCTGCTGCTGGGTCTCAGGTGGTGTGGGGAGTGCCTGTGCCTGGCACTGTGCCATCCTCTGTCCCCTGGCTGGCACAAACCCACTGCCACGTGCCCAGGGTAACAGGAATTGCCACCAAAGCTTCTCTCTGCTGGACCCCACCCCTGATCCCAGCATCCAAGGGGTCCCCTGAAGGTGGGAGTCACCTTTTGGTTACTCTGAGCTGAGAGTTGGGCTGGTAGGCAATGCATAAACACTGATAAAACTCCTGAAGGATGTTGGGAGAGTGTCTGGAGTGGAACTGGGATAACTGGGATTAATTCCTTTGTTGCATTCTTTTCCCAGCTCTGCTGAACCTCACTCTGTAGGGCAAAAAAAATAAAATAAAAGACTGGGTTTTGTTCAGAGGCACAAAGAGAGGTGTTGATCCCAGCTCAGTGCACATTCCAGAGTGTCCTCTGGGTGAAGAAATTCCTGGGAATGTCAGGGACCTGTGGCTTGGAACCTGCTCCATCCCAGACCCACAGCTCAGGGAAGCACTGCAATAAAACACTGATGCTCAGAAGTGGAAGGGAAAAACCCAGGAAAAATGGGAAACCTGCCCAAAAATATCAGGAGAAATGAATTTAAGAGGAGAAAAATGATGTTAACTTTGATTGCTGCACATTGTTAGCTTTGTGTTACTGAGCTGAACAGCATATATGGAATATTTAGTAAAATTGTCGAAGCCCTGGACAAGCCTGCCACACATCAGTTATTTAGAAGGCAATCATAAACAGTTAAAAAGAATTAATCTAGAGAGCAGGAATGGCAGGCTGTAGGAATGCCCACTGCCTCTCTGCACATCATGGAAAATCACATGCAGAGTCCTGTGAAGAGCCAGCAGTGGGAGTTCAATGTCCCAAGTATTTTTCGGGGCTGTGAAGACTGTTCCAAGTAATTCTGCCCTCATTCCTTCGAGGCTTCTCTCCCAAGCTCTCGTTTCTTCCTTCTGATGGCTGAAATCTGCTGTTTCTCTGGATTTCTCACTAATAATCACCTTTAGGAAGACACTTACCAGCTGTCACCACACTGTGACTCTGCTCCCGTGTTTCCCTGCCCTTCCTGCAGTTCCTTGGACCCTGTGGAATGTTGATTTCCAAGGAAAAATGTGGGAAAGCTGCTGCTCTGGACCTCCCTGCTGCAGCCAGGCAGGAACACCAACTCAGTCCTCTTTCTTTAGGCCTGACACAAATATTTAAGTCTTCATTTGTCTCTTTGTTCTTCCAGGACAAGTTTGCATTTCAATTCCCAAGAAACACACAAATGGAAATACAAAGATCTTCCCATTTTCCTGCTGGTTTCAGGGGTGGGAAGCGTGGGATGACACCAAGCCCTGTGACAAAATCACCTCTTGTGTCGTTTCCCGTTTGATTTTGCATTCTAAAGGATGTTTTCCTGCCTGCAAAATCACGGAGGGAGAGGAATGTGGCAGCTCTCAGGCACTGTACCTAAATACAACATGGAGCTCCGGGCTGGGCAGAGGGAATGGAAAGCTGGAAAAGGCCCCGGGGGTGCTGCTGGCAGGGGCTGGACACGAGCCCAGGGGTGCCCAGGTGGACAAGAGGCCACTGGCAGCTGGGCTGGATGAGGAATTGTGTGTCCAGCAGGAGCAGGGCAGGGATTGTCCCTCTGTGCCAGGCACTGAGAGGCCCTCGAGGGCTGTGTCCAGCTGTGGGTCCTGCAGGAGAGCCCTGGAGGGGCTGGAGTGTGTCCAGGGAAGGGAAGGGAGCTGGGAAGGGGCTGGAGAACTCCTGAGGGAGCTGGGAAAGGAGCTGAGCCTGGAGAAAAGGAGGCTCAGGGGGGACCTTGTGGCTCTGCACAAGTCCCTGACAGGAGGGGGCAGCCGGGGGGGGTCAGGCTCTGCTGGCAGGGAACAGGGACAGGAGGAGAGGGAACAGCCTCAGGCTGGGCCAGGGGAGGCTCAGCTTGGACACCAGGAGCAATTTGTGCATGGCAAGGGAGGGGAGGCCTTGGTGAGAGCTGCCCAGGGAGGTGCTGGAATCACCACACCAGGAAATGCATGGAGGTGGCACCTGAGGACAATGTTTAGCGGCGAACATGGAGGTGGTGCTGGCTGAGGGTTTGGCTCAATGATCTGAAAGTTCTTTTCCAGCCTGAATGATTTCATGATTCTCTGGTTCCCTGATCCGAGCAGTGACCCCTGGATGGGTTTCCCCCAAAGGAAGGTGTCATTCCCGAGACTCATCTGTTTCTCATCCCTTTACTGCTGAAATTCGGCCTGGAAGTGAGGGGCAAATTTGGAGTTTTCATTACAAGGAAAGCAAGAACTTGGTGATCCTGCTGCTTTGGCTAGGAAAAATTGTTCTGCCTGGTGGGAAAGAGGAGGGACAATTTTCTGCAGAAATCAAGAAGATTAATTGAACTATGTTAATCGAACTGTGTTAACTGAACTATGTTAATTGAACTATGTTTTACAGCTCAAAAAAAAACAAACCCTCCTCTGAAATGTTGATGTCCATTTTCAATTTAGTCTCCCATTCAGCAGTGATTTAATTCCCATTCCTTTTCCACAGCTGGATGAAACACTTTCAGAACTAGAATCGAAGTTAGGATTTTTCAAGTCAGTGAATCTAAATTATGGGGATTGGGTGAAGGAGACTTCTTCTTTTTTTTAGGCAGCCAAGCTACATCAGCTTTTTTCTTCTTTTCTTATTATTTATTATTATTAACAATTTTTATTGTTTTGCTTTTAGATGGGAACAAGAAAGCTCTTTGCTTCTACGAGAAGCTGGGACCATGCTCTGGCTCCTGCTAACACCACTCCTGCCCAGAGCAAGGGCACCAGTGGCTCCTGTTCATTTCAGGGTGCCCTGTGAGAAGATTCCCTTGCAGCAGAAGGAAAAGTTTTATTAATTCATATTAATTTATTAATGAGTATTAATTCATTAATGTTTGCACCATTAATGTTTGCACCACCCATTAATGTTTCTCACCAGCCTAAGAGAATGAGAGAATAAATTCCCCACAGCTGTTGCTGACAGGCAGCTAAGGTTACAACCCCACCTCTGACTGATGAGGATTAATTACAAAGTCGATGCCACCTCTGGATTTATTGCTCTTGAGAAGCTGCCCTGTGCAGAAATCTGGAGGTTCCTGCTGTCTGCTGCTCTTTAGGCTCCTGCTTTGCTCTGTCTCATGGTGCCACGAGGGTTTGCTGTGGTGACCCAGAGTGACCTGATGCATTTCCTCAGAGTGCACTTAACTGAGGACTTCGTGGTAGCTTAGACAGTAAAAGGTTGTGTCAGGCACTCTTAGCATGCAGTGTTTCCCTTTGGGATGGGAGCCATCAAGAATAAAATGCTCCAAAAAAAAAAAAAAAAAATCAGGGGAATAAGTTGCTTCAGAAGCAAGGTATCAAGTCCATGTTTGGGCAGAAATGCAGTGATTTTAGTGATTTCCCAGCCCTGCAGTTTGCACACAGTGATTTTCATTCAGCTTTTGTTTCACTTTTCTACAACAGCACCTTTTCTTTTCAAATTCCACTTCTGGGCCAAATAAAAAAAGGGCTCTCAATGAAATGAGAGTTATGGCTGCACCTCTGTGACAGTCACAGCGATTTTGAGGGTCAGCAATTTGCTGCTGGCACGTGGCAGGGGCAGGCAGACTTCCTGCTGCACTGAATTATTTGGGATATCCCACAAGAGTGGCTCGTTTCCAACCCCTGCCTGGGAATTCTGCCTCACAGCTCAGCCTGGAATGAGACAGCAGGAAATGGTGCATGGAGCACAGGGGTGTCCCCATTTCTGGGGTGAGTGGGGTTTCACTCATATGCAGGAGGACAAAATTCAGTCTGGGGTCTCCATTTGAGAGCTGAGATTTCCTTGTGCCTGTGATGCTCCTGTTGAATTCCTTTCACTCTCTCTGTATCCAGAAGAGCCTTTGCTGAGGTATCACTGCAGGTTTTAATCTACCTTGCAAAGAGTTCATTTGAATCATGAGAACCTTTTACAAACAAAACCAAACATGAAGTTCTTGACCCTCTGAGATTAATTAATGCATCTGTGTGCTCATGATGGAGCTGTGGGAATCAAGAAGAAGAAGAAACACTGACCTGTGGCTTTAGAGCAGAGTCTGCACCTTGTCTGGGGCAAGGGGGAGAAGATGGGAGAATTTTACTCAATCATTGTGATCAAAGAATCTCAGAATGGCTTGGGTTGAAAGAGACATCAAAGATCTCATCAAAGATCTTCCTGTTCCACCCCCTGCCATGGGTGGGGAGTCTTCTCTTAGATCAGGCTGCTCCAAGCCCCAGTGGCCAACCTGGCCTTGGGCACTGCCAGGGATCCAGGGGCAGCCCCAGCTGCTCTGGGCACCCTGTGCCAGGGCCTGCCCTCCCTGCCAGGGAACAATTCCCACTTCCCAATCTCCCAGCCAGCCCTGCCCTCTGGCACTGGGAAGCCATTCCCTGTGCCTGTCCCTCCAGACCTGTATGAAAAGTCCCTCTCCAGTGACACCAACATGGAGGGAATTGGAGGAATTTGCACCTTGTTTGTAGCTCTGGGAAACCCAGGTGGGTTCCAGGTTTGCACCCAAGCCTTTCCCTGTGTTTGGGAAGGATCCCCAGGAGGCAGAGCTGTGCTCTCTGCCCTCCTGACCTTCTGCACTCCAATGAATTCGCTGAAGGATTCATCACTCTGCTATTTTTGGGTGTTCAGGAGAACTAGAAAGCAACGTGGGCTATCAAAAACAAGCCAAAGGCTCGGAGTCAAGACCCCCTGCTTGATCCCTCAGTTTTCCTGCAGACACTGTGTGGGCTTTGGCAAATTCCCCAGCTTTGCTGGCTCTGTTTCCCTGCTGTGCCACCAGGAACATGCTGAGATGGAAAAGTAGGAGATGTGCTGGCAGGAGATTCTCTTCCTCCTCTAGAATTTTTCGCTGTCAAATTTGTACTAAACAGTTCTCCCCAGTGTGAAAACGATTGCCTCAAAAAAAAAAAAGGAAAACAGGACAGAGATTTGGAATAAAATTTCCAGAGAATGGTGTCAGAAACATTCCATGGAAGTTAATTGGTCCTCTTTAATCAAGCTTAAAAGAAGGAAGCAAAAAGTTGTGGTGGACCCTGAATTCTCTGCAGTGTTTTAAAGCTGGAAGCATAAAATCATAGAATTTAGGTATGGCCAACAAGAAATCTGTGGTAGTTTCAGTTTATGTGAGTAAACACCCCACAAATATATATTTTATACATATCAAAAAGCTCTCATTCAGAGGGAGCAAAGGGGTTCTGATAACTTGGTTCAGGGCACACCTGGAAATCAGATGTTTATCCCACCCTGAGCGATGCTGAAACCTCCTGAAAGAAGTCAAAGCTGCACAGGTGCCTGGGAGCCTTTTAAATATTTTAAATATCTTTATTTAAAAAGGTCCTGTGAGGATCTGGTGTGAAACCCTTGTGTTGTGGGGGTGGGAGTGGTGTGGGAGAGCAAGGGGTGAGGGCAGATGTTGGCAGATGTTTTTTACTCTTCTAAGAATACAAGGAGTTAACTTTCACTGGGTTTTGTTTGTTTTCTTTTTCCTTTTTCAGTGTTAAAACTGGCTTGGGTAATTTTTTTTATTTTTTCCTTGAAAATGATCCGTGTAATTTGATATTTCTATTTTCACGTCTCTTACTTAATCAGCCTGAGGAGCAGATCCCTATATTTGAGATTTGATTTGCTGACACCATCTGTGAATGCTGCTCAGGGGTCTCTGTGGTAGCTGAGGAGGGAGCAGGGACCAGCTCAATCCAGAAAATCCAAATTTCCATGGAGTGAGTGGGCTGGAGCAGCTGCTCTGACCACCCCACCCTGTAATAAAATCACAGCTCTGCAGGAGAACACGCACATTATCAGCTCCCATTTGCACAGAGATGGATGTGCAAAGGAAACTGAGCTGATGAAAAGCCATCATTTCAAGTCAGTTGAACTTTCTGATGCTCTGAATTCCATTTCTTGCTAGAACAAATACCAGGCATTAAAAAAAAAAAAAAAGAAAAAAAAAAAAAAAAAAAAAAAGTTGATATTAAGTTAAATTCTAAACAAAGTCTAACTTGAATCAGTCAAAGCATTCATGTTTCCTTCTGACTTCTTCAAATTTGAGATACTCTGTAATGCAACTCCTAAATAAGAAAAAAAAATGGACATGCTTCAATCTTTCACAAACTGTTAAAATACACATTTTTTCCCCCCAGCAGGAGATGCCAGTGCCAGCAAAATGATATTTTCCAGTGGAAAAATGCTGAATTAGAAATGTTTGATTTACTTGGTTACTGTTTCTCCTATCAGGAATTAAATACTGGGTAATTTGTGTCTAATTTCTTGCTTTCTGACAAGTGGTACCTGGTGAGGCAGGAGAGCTTGTCTGATCCAGCCTCCAATGTGCTGCCACTTTTAGCAAACAGTACCAACACATTCTCAATGAACTCAATAAAAGGAGATGGTAATTTTCCCCAAAACATTACAATTTTACCATGAAATTACAATTCAGCCAATATTTAACCCTCACTTAGCCTCACATTCAGGCCGTGCCCAGCAAATCCTGATGTGTCTGAATTTTGATGTTGCTTTTCAGCTGATCTGTCTCCAATGGACAATGATTACATTTTTATGTTGCCTAAATCAGGGAAATTTCTTATATCCAAGAATGCCTGACCAGAGAGAGAGAGAGAAGCTTGTTCATATCATTATTTAACGTTCATATTATTATTTAATGTGATTGATCAAGAAATTTCATATATCCAAGAATGCCTGACCAGAGGGAGAGAGAAGCTTGTTCCAGAGCTGGCACTGGGAGTCCTTGGGAACAGGGAGCTCAGTTCAGAGAAGCTGGAACATTAAGTGCCAGGATTTTGTGCCCTGCTCCGTGTTTGGATACATTTATAGATCCAGAGCTTCCTCAGACATCACATCAGCACCACACAAGAGCTTTATTTTCCCTCCTGGGTTCCCACCACAGGGGGATTTGTGGGGATTGGGATTAAAAGAAGCTGCAGCTCTGCTTTCCAAAGTGCTGAGTAAGGAGAAGAAGTGTCCTGACCTTTTAAAAATACACTGCTGCTAATCCAAGAGCTTTCTCCTGAATCCTGCTGGGGGGATGCTCTCCCCTGTCATGATACCCAGGCCTCCTGTTCCACAATTCCTTGACAATCATGCAGAAAGAGGCAGCAAGGGCCCTGATTCCAGCTGCTGCCTCCCTGGAGAAGGGTCCTGTGGGATTTTTCACTAAACTCAGAGGATCCTGGGTGCATCTGGATGGAGCTGAGAGGATCCTGGGTGGATGAGAAGCAGGTTCCTCTCTCTCTCTGCTCCTGGCTGGGGAGGTAGGAGATGGGAATTGGGCATATATAAAATACAAGTAGGAAGTGAACAATAGAAAATTCCTGACCCAGAAATGAGCATTTGCATCTCAGGAAGCCAAATGTGTCCTGGGCTGTGTCCAAAGCAGGTGGGCAGCAGGAAAAGGGGGAATGGCCCCACTCAGGCAAGACCTCACCTGCAGAGCTGCCCCAGCCCTGGGCCCAGCACAGGGAGGATGTGGAGCTGCTGGAGAGAGCCCAGAGGAGGCAGCAGGATGAGCAGAGGGATGGAGCAGCTCTGCTGGGAGGAAAGGCTGCCAGAGCTGCCATTGTTGAGCCTGGAGAGGAGAAGCTCTGGGCTGAGCTCAGTGTGGCCTTGCAGGGCCTGAAGGAGCCCACAGGAAGCATGGAAAGAGACAATTGCCAAGGGCTGCAGGGCCAGGAGGCAGGGAATGGCTTCCCAGTGCCAGAGGGCAGGGCTGGCTGGGAGATTGGGAAGTGGGAATTGTTCCCTGGCAGGGAGGGCAGGCCCTGGCACAGGGTGCCCAGAGCAGCTGTGGCTGCCCCTGGATCCCTGGCAGTGCCCAAGGCCAGGTTGGCCACTGGGGCTTGGAGCAGCCTGGGACAGTGGGAGGTGTCCCTGCCATGGCTAGGGTGGGGTGGGATGGCCTTTAGAGTCTCTTCCAACCCAAACCATCCTGGGATTCTGTGAAATGCACTTGGCTTTGATAAAGGATTGAACATTTCTAGTGAGGGAGCTCTTCCAAGATGCCATCCTTCAAGGAATGTGCACGGAGAGTCAATCCTGTGTGGGAAAATAAACATGACTGCTGCATTGGCTCCAATTCTACACAACCTTCAATACCTGCAGCTGACCTGGGGAACGGGCACTCAGCACCCAGGGACTGACACCAAAACACTGCTGAATTCCCACTAATGGGAATTATTGCCAAGGGGTGGCTGGGAGCACCCCCCCTTTTCCTTGGAATGGTGCTTGCTGTGAAAGAAGCATTTTCTGTGACACTCTGTACCTGCTGCACACTCCTGCTGTCACTGCTGGGGGATAAACACTTCATTAAAATAGAAGTGTGATCCACTCCACCACTTCTTCCACACCTAATTCCAGTCTGCATGTTTGGATGGCTTTTGTTCCTCTCCTTAAAATACTGAACATCCAAGGTTTGCTCCGTGCTGAACTTTCCCGACGCGGAGCTTTTTATATAAAAATGTCACATTTTCCTGTGGAAATGTTTGCGAAGCCAGGATTAAAGACAAAACACTGTGAACATGCAGCTTGGCATGCTGTAAAATCCAGGAAATAAGGCAAGATCAGGAGCTTTTTGACAGCAAAATCTGTGAATCACCCACCAAATATTCTGGGGGTTGTTTCGAGGTTTGTGGCTGAAGCCTGGTTGCTGTGAGAGCAGAGGGGGAGATGAAAGAGAGCCCAGGATAAAGCACTTGTTCCTGCCAGGCAGATGCTGGTGAGAAGTGATGTTTGGAAATGCAGCAGGGGAGAAGGTTCCAAAAGCACTGGGATTTTTGGGAAGCAGCAGCCCAGTCCCGTGGGGTCGCCTGCGTGGTTTCGTAACGCTGCATCCTTTCAGGTGGGCTGGGACAAGCCACACGTGGGTGGGTGGTACTTGCTTTTAGAAGAGAAAACTTGAAGAAATCAGCTTTTCTAAAGATATCCCCCTCTCAGAGATGATATTTTTGAGTTCTGTTTCACCTGAAAGAGGAGCAAGAGGACTGGGGGAGAGGAGCTCCATGATTTGCAGAAGGAAGCTCTAAATCCCAAGCTCTGGGAGGAGGAGGAATGTCTGGGCTGGTTTTGTTGCTATTTTAAGTGATGGGCTTGGATAGTAGATCTTATCCCCTTTAATTTTCTTAGTGGGAGAGAATTTAAGCAACCAAACATTTGCTCATATCATTATTTAACATGATTGATCAATCCCTTTATAAAAACCTCTTTAAGAGAAACCATTAAACACATTAAGCTCAAAGTTCATCTGACACAACAACGATCTTTAATTAAAATTTAAATGAGGGTTTATTGATATCTCGATATCATAACAAAAGACTCAGCCAATGGCAGGCTCCCTGCAGCTCTGATTTTTGATGAACTTGTGCAGGCCTTCTTGCAGTTCTGCACGGAGAATCATCTGTTAAAATCCTCCCACTGAGCAGCAAGTGGGTTTTGATTTTTATTCTGAGTTGGTTTTTTCTCAGTTCATGGGATGAGACTTATTAAGTTGATGCTTTCAGGTTAATAATATTTGGCTATCTGACAACTTGAGCAGCATATTTTTTGAAATGCAGGAGGGAGAAGAAAGTGGCTGCCTGAGGGAATGAGATGCAAAATCTTTCGCTTCTGAAAAGCTATTTAATATTCAAGTGATGTCAAATTTTATATCCATATTTTAGCTGCTTGGCATCCCATCCAATGGAAGGGGCTGTTAATACACCTGCTGGTAGATCAATGACCATTTCAGAAAAATTAATATTCACTTGGTTTTAATTGACTTTGGTTTTATTGGAGGTGGTGTGGAAGAAGCTGATTTGGACCTTTAATTACTGCCCACATTTAGCAATGGGTTCAGGAAAGGAGAAGAGCAGCAGTAGGGTTGGGATTTTAGGGAAGCTTCAGTTCTACTCTCCTGATATTTCTATTCTGGGAAAAAAAATAGGAACAACATGCTTCAGGCTCGGGACTTTTCAGTCTGGCACTTTCCTCAGTGCCTGAATTCATTTAAAGTAGGGGAAGAGTGAACCAAAAAACAGCAAAAAACCCCAGCAAAATGTTATTATTTTCTATTTCTTCGTATTTCAACCAATAATATTTAAACAAATTGTTTCTGGGAATGAATCCATGACAAGATGTGTCAGATTTTCCTCAAACAGTCCAAACTGGTGATGTTGCAGAGAAATTCTGAGTTTCTTTGATACCTGCACCTCACTTATGGAAGTAACAAAGAGTCATTAGGACTTTTTATTCCCCTTAGTTTAACAACAATTATCTCAGATGAAAAAAATTGAGAAAAATTTGTTCATTTTAGCTAGGAAAAAATAATGAACTTGAGAAGAGTGTGTGGGGAAAGGGAAGCAAGACGAGGGTGCTCACACCCAAACTGCAGAATTCCCAGAGGAGAGGTCCCTGAGATGGTGGAAAAGAGCCTGAAGTTAAACCAGGGGCTTTCAAAACAGGAGAAACTTTGTATAAAAGCCTCCATAACATCAACTCTCCTGAGTAATTAATTAATTAGTGTTCAGCAAAGCACTCAAACATGAGTTTGGGAGGGGGCTGATGCTGATGCCTTAAATGGCTCCCTAGAAACAGAGAGCAGGCAGGAATAAAGGAATCAAGGAGGCATTGATTGGAAAGGCCTTCAGAGGTACACTCTGGGCTCCAGAGGCTCCTGCCTCAGTGCATCCCAACATGGACAAGGACAGCTCCCGAGTTCTTCCCACTTGGATCTCAGCATCAATTCCCCAAGCAGAAGCCAGGCAAGGATGGAATTTGCCCAAGCTTGCCCCCCTGTCCCCAAGATTGTGGTTTGCAGTTGTTGGGCCTAGGAGGCTCTGGGTGTCCTTGGACAGCAAACCAGAGAGGTTTTGTTATGTTTATCTTAGCATAGAGAACAGCACTTAACAGCTACAGAAAACTTCAGAGTCACACTAGCAGTACAGGATTGGAAAAATATAAAAGTTAAAACCTAAGGCAGCAATGCTCTCAGGGTGTTGTGCTGCTGGATGAAAACCTGCTGGGAGCACAGGCCTCAGCTGTCCCTGTCCTGCACCATCCCAGCTCCCCAGCTGTGCCTGGATCCAGCATCACCATCAGTCATGAGGTGGCACTCTTCTCCCAGCAGAGAGGCCTTGGAGTGTGTCTGAGGGGAAAAGAAAAAGCAGCAATGCCTGGGAAATATTGCCGAGGGATTATTGCAAAAGTTGCTTTGGGAATGTCTGGGCAGGGAGGCTGAGAGTGTCACTGCACCCACGGGGAAAGGGCTGGGAAAAAGCCAAGCTGCTGTCACTGGGTTCTGGCCATAGTTATTGTTTGTTTGCCTTGTTATCTGTATATATATATTAGTAAAGAATTGTTATTCCTATTCCTCATATTGTTGCCTGAAAGCCTCCTTAACTCAAAATTATAATAATTTGGAGGGAAGGGGATTACATCTTCCATTCCAAGCGGGGCTCCTGCCTTCCTCAGCAGACACCTGTCTTTCAAACCAAGACACAGGCTGATAAAAGGATGTGTGTCTGGTAGATGTTCAAGAAGACACCACCAGGATAATGCTGAATCTAACCAGCTCTGAGCCCTTCTCTCTCCTCCTGCTGATGCCTTAGGTTTTAACTTTTATATTTTTCCAATTTTCCACTGCCCTGCCCAGTGTAACTCTGAAGTTTCCTGTAACTTATTAAGTGCTGTTCTCTATGCTAAGATAGACATAACAAAGCCTCTCTAACTTGCTCTCCAAGGACACCTAGACCAAGAAATGTAAACCACAATCTTGGGGACAGGGGGGCAAGCTTGGGCAAATTCCATCCTTGCCTGGCTTCTGCTTGGGGAATTGATGCTGAGATCCAAGTGGGAAGAACTCGGGAGCTGTCCTTGTCCATGTTGGGATGCACTGAGGCAGGAGCCTCTGGAGCCCAAAAGTGTACATCTGAAAGCCTTTCCAATAAATGCCACCTTTTGTCTTTATTCCTGTCTGCTCTCAGTTTCTAAGTAGCCATTTAAGGCATCACCACCACGATAAAACTTTTCCCTTGCTTCCAAATTAAACACCCAACCACTGCCTTCCCTTTATACTCCAAGAATAGTTGTTTTGTTTGTTTTTTTTTTAAACCAGAGAGACAAAAGAAGCAAATATTGTGCACAAAGGCCTTTAACTAAACTGGGAGGTGCTGCTGGGACAGGTGACAGATGGGCAGGGCCACCTCAGCTTCTCCTCAAAGCACAGCTGACCCTCTGGACCCTGGGCTGAGCAAGTGCTCAGTCACCCCACCAAGGCTGAACTCCTGCCTGGCTAAGCTGAGACCACCTTCTCAGAGCTGTCTCAAAGAACAAAGACTCTTCTTTCACCTTAGGCACACATTTCTAAAGGAAAAAGGGAGACAAACCAGCAATGGCTTATTCCCAGTAAGGGAATGTGAGTACTGGAAATTGTTTGGAATTGTACCTGTCCCAGCCCAGCCTAAATCCTGACACTCCACATGGCTTTAGGAAGCAAAGGCAGAGCTGGCACATGCTGGGCCCTGCATTGCATTAACTGCAACTCACTCAGTACAACCCAGGGTCATTTGTTTCTTGTGTTTCCTATCAATTTTTCAATGACATCTTATTCCAGTTTCGCTGGAGGTGCAGGTCAGTGGAAGTACAACTGGAGAAGAACAGAAATCCAGCAGCCCAACAGGAAATGAATTATTTAAGCTCAGAAAGAACAGGACCAGCAGTAATATGGCTCTTATTTCCCATGACCTCTTATCTGGAGGTCCTCAAGGTAGGGACTTGTTATTATTTTTCTTTTCCAGTGGGGAAACTGAGGCAGAGAATGGTGACTTTCCCCAAGGCCTCATGGAAGGTGTGCAGCAAAGAAAGGCTGTGGTGAGGATTTGGACATCCTCAGAGTCATGTGGGGGCTGCTGGGTTTTTGTTGGCCTTTGGTGGAACCAGGAGGAATTTTTGGCCTGGAGCACTGCTTTGGATTTCATGGAGAAGTAAAGTTTTGGAACAACTTTTCCTTTTCAGGTCCTGCTATTTCTACACGAGGCAAGTTTGGGCTCACTGCTGGGGTCTCAGCAGAGCTCAGCATCTTCCCCAAGACCTTTTCTCCCCTTTGCTTTAAGCAGAGCAGGGAATGGGTGGCAAAAGTGGATGGGTTGTTTCGGGAACAGAAGGAGGACGAGGTGAAACAGGCATGGAACGTGAACGTGTTCTCCTGGAGCTGTCTCTGTGCTTCCTCAGCCTCTGCCAGTTCTCTGTGCAGTGGAGCTCTCTCCTTCTTTTAATCATGACTGGAAACTTCCTGCTCCCAGAAGGATGGAGGTTTGTCCTGGGGGAGCTGGGGTGGCACGAGGCTGTGGCACGAGGGCAGTGCTTCCCCTGTGCCCAAAACAGCAAAGCCTTGATGTGGGAGCCTTGGAAATCCTCAGCCCCTTCAGAAGCTTAATGAGACCAGCTGATTATCATCAAAGGAAAATTCCTTGTGTCGTAAGAAGGGAGGAGAAGAGAATTTAACTGGCAGCAAGGAGGAGACAATTAATTGACTTCAGAGCAGGACTGGGAGGGTTAAGAAGTTGTTACAAGAAAATAATTGGGAAATCATGAATAGGTCAGGTTATGTGGATGCCCCTGGATCCCTGGAAGTGTCCAAGGCCAGGTTGGATGGAGCTCTGAGCAACCTAGGATAGTGGAAGGTGTCCCTGCCCATGGCAGGGGCTGGAAAAAAATGATATTTAAGGTCCCTTCCAAGCCAAACCATTCCGGGATTCCATGATTGTGAACACATGGTGAAACTGAACAAAAAATCACCACAAAATATTTAGTATTTAATCCTGTGGTGTGAAGGGATTAAATCAACCAACCCCGTGAGTGAAGTTCTGTTGCACTACCCCAGTGCAGAAATGTTTGGGGTTTGTATTTTTGGTGAAGCCTAATGGCATTCCCTCATTTCCTCCCTCTCCCCACTCACAAAAACATTTGTAGTGCTGAAAGCTTCACTCGGTTTCTAATTTGGGAAGATGCTGTGGCAAAGCTCATAATTCTTTTTCTGCAGTTTAGCAGGGTAGTGTTACACAATTTGGCTACGAGAAATCCCTGTAATAAATGACAGCTCTTTCAGCCTCTTGGCAGTGTCTGGCCCAGGCATCAGTCTTGTAAATGATCCCATAACCATTGAAAAGTGGAAATAATTTGGAACTGTGGCCTAACACGTTATTAATCACAGAGAAAAGGGTTTGCTCTGGTCTCACCGGGAATATTAATGTAACCCCCTGGGGTTCTCTCAGATGCCAGCACAGGGATGAAAGCCTAGCAAATCAGGGGCTGCTCCCATCACTGGCCACAGGCTTCAAGGGCAGCATTTTAAGGAGCATTCCTCAAAATTCGGTGAGGTATGAAGGCTCTCAGTTAATAAATCCCCTTGGGAATGTGGACAGGTTGTTTGTGTGTCCACGGAGGTGTTTGTGTCTGTCACTGGAAGAGGAACTGATTAATGCCTCGTTCACTGTCCTGACTGATAATGAGGAGCTATTTGAGCCAGTGCAGAGGAGGCAGCAGGATGAGCAGAGGGATGGAGCAGCTCTGCTGGGAGGAAAGGCTGCCAGAGCTGCCATTGTTGAGCCTGGAGAGGAGAAGCTCTGGGCTGAGCTCAGTGTGGCCTTGCAGGGCCTGAAGGAGCCCACAGGAAGCATGGAGAGAGACAATTGCCAAGGGCTGCAGGGCCAGGAGGCAGGGAATGGCTTCCCAGTGCCAGAGGGCAGGGCTGGCTGGGAGATTGGGAAGTGGGAATTGTTCCCTGGCAGGGAGGGCAGGCCCTGGCACAGGGTGCCCAGAGCAGCTGTGGCTGCCCCTGGATCCCTGGCAGTGCCCAAGGCCAGGTTGGCCATTGGGGCTTGGAGCAGCCTGGGACAGTGGGAGGTGTCCCTGCCATGGCAGGGGTGGCACTGGATAAACTTTCAGGCCCCTTTCCACCCAAACCATTCTGTGACTCTGTGATCTGTGTTTCCCTACTCTGAACTACAGTTCTCTTGTGAACAGGCTTCTTTTTCTGGTCAGTGCTTTTTGGGCCCACCAGTGATTCCATTCTCCAGGCTTCCAATCAGCCAAAAGGTTGAAAGTCACTGACAAGGTGATAACCCAACCCAAGCTTCACAAAAGCCCAAACTATCTTCTTGCTGCATCCCTCGGCTTTTGGAAGGGACTGAATTAACTTTGGATGAAAGCAGGTAGCAAAACTCTCTACAGGAATGGAATCACTCTTCAGGATCCCATTTGGGATCTTTGGGGAATTTCTCCAGTTTTTCCTGTGCCTGCTGAACCACTTGGATGTTTCTGAATGCAAATGTGTCAGAGTGACCACAGAAAGAACTCATTCAAAGGAAATCACCCCAAAAAATCGAGGATGCCATGACTGGTGCTACTCACCTCTAGAAGGTTTAATTCAGTTCAGGAATAATGTGGCAACAATCCCACAAGAACTCTCCAGTGCATTCAAGCCACACCAGCCTGGCCTGCTGCTGTTGTGTGGTACCTTGAACTAAATTGCTGTGAAGAGTTCTCTCAAAAGAGAGAGCACAGCCAGAGTCCTGACACTGCAAAACTCGGGGATAATGCTGGAGCTTGTTGCTAACAGGAGAAAGATGGAGATTAAGATGACAACTGTGGGAGAAAATCCACTTTGCAGCCTTTTTTGACACTGTCATCTGTAGGAGAGAGAGCTACAAGCACAGCTGATGAGGTGTGAGGCTTTAAAGGAGGAGAGTTTGGATTTGCAAGGAGATTTTGAATGTCTTGTTTTCCCACCAGCGCTGCCATCTCCCTTGATAAGCTCATTTCAAAAGTTAATGGACCAGATCCTTCCCTGTGCTAATGCTGCATTGTGCTGCTTCAGAGGGGCAAAACAGCACTAAAGCAGTCTCTTCCTGCTCCTGGAGCTCTCCCCCTGTCCCAGGAAATATGAACCAGCCAGCAGGGATCATCCAAAAGCCCAGAGTCTGGAGCAAATCCTTCTGGGGAAGGAGTGGGGTGAGAGGTGTCACCACCCTCCCTAACTCTGAGCAGCTGCTGCTTCGGGGCTGTAGGCTGAGGGCAAAAATGATTTTACAAGCTACCAATGGAACAAATATTCCCAGGACTCGAAGAGTGGTGAAGGAGTCCAAGTTTGGCATCACCACCTCTCCTCCACCCAAAGTGGGTCCCTGCTGCTTTTGCCTGCACACTTGGAAGGGGGCATGAGAAACAGTGAGGGATAAATTCCTGGTTATTCATTCCCTCAGCTGTGCTGACTAAACAGACAATTCCCTCTTTTTGTTTGGTGCCAGCACATGGCTGTGGTTGGTGCTGAGCAGGGTGCCAGCTGCCCTGGGCTCTGAGGGGGAGGAGGATGACCCAGCAGGGCCCTGCCACATGGACTGGGACAGTAATGATGCCTTAGGGTTTAAATTGTGTATGTTTCCAACCCTGCCCTGCCCAGTGTCACTCTGCAGTTCCCTGGAGCTCGTTCAGTGCTGTTCTCTCATGCTCACACACACACAACAAAGCCTCTCCAGCTCTCCAAGGACACCCAGAGCCTCCTAGGCCCAACAACTGCAAACCACAATCTTGGGGACAGGGGGGCAAGCTTGGGCAAATTCCATCCTTGCCTGGCTTCTGCTTGGGGAATTGATGCTGAGATCCAAGTGGGAAGAACTCAGGAGCTGTCCTTGTCCATGTTGGGATGCACTGAGGCAGGAGCCTCTGGAGCCCAGAGTGTACCTCTGAAGGCCTTTCCAACCAATCCCTCCTTGATTCCTTTATTCCTGCCTGCTCTCTGTTTCTAGGGAGCCATTTAAGGCATCAGTTCCACCTGGACAATTTTAATCTGTGGCCCTAAGTCAGACTCCAAGCCAGGGAGAGACAATGAGAGAGGGGCAGTGAGAGCCCAAATGCTGCTCTCTCTCTTTGGCTCACCCTTCCCATGAGGATACAAACCCCACAAACCAACCTGAGCAGGGCAGCTAAATCAGGAGCAGCAGTGAATGGGCAGTTGTGCTGGGCACTGTTACACATAGCATTGGGTCAAACTTCCTGCAGCTGAATTCTGCCACTGTTCCAGTTCCAGACAGGCAATCTGCTCTCCAGAGCCACACTGGATCTTTTCCCACACAAGAGCTTAAGGTTATCATTGCTGGTTTTCAGTTGAAGGAAGGATTTCGTTGGAATTAGTCCAGAATTAAAGATTTTGAACAGGTCTTAAGCACAGCTGATGGTTCCCCTGCATTTCAGGTAAATGGGCTGACTTTGGGCCCTTCCTCACCTCCTGCCTGGGCAAGGCAATAGAGGCCATAAATCCATAATCCAATCCATGCTGAATGCCAAACACCTCACCTGCCATTTCATCTCTAGAAACAGAATTAAAACCCATGCTTATTCTCAAGGTGATCATTCTGTGAGACCCAAAAAACTGTGGATTGTTTCCATCTTGGGGAAGGGTGGTCAAAATAGAACTTTTCTATTTGTACAGAGACAAGAGACTGAGGAACAAACTCCAATTACAACTAAAACTCACCAGTTTCCATTAGAAGTACCAGAGAGACATTTTTGACCTTGTATTTTTAATACAAACAAAATAGAATGGATCAAAGTTAAAAAAAAACCAAACCAGCCATCACCTCTGGCACACAACTCTGCTGATGAAGGGAAGGGATGGACCATTTCTGACTTAAAAAAAAACTTTCTTTCCTTTTCCCTTCTGTCTGTTTTTTTCTCTCTCCTCATCAAAGGACGAGAGAATGTCAGACTGATGCACCATCAGGTGTAATCCTGAGTGGAGTGAAGGCTGTAATTTGATTTAGGGGCTCTGACAGGTTCTGAAACAGTGAATGAATGAACCTGGAGGATTTAATTCATCACAAGTGTAGGTGCTGCATAATGCAGTTTTCATAAACCTTTCCTGCTGTAGCAGCTGGAACATCCCTCCAGCTCCTGATCCTGCTGAATTCAGAGGGACCGAACAGGACTTGTGAAAGGGCAGCTAATGAGGTGAAAATTCAGGGAGGTGGATTCAGCAAATGAAGACCTGCAGTGATCTTAGAGCTGCTGAGAGAGCTCTGTGGAAAAGGAGCTGAAACTCTCCCAAAAACTCTGAAGTGTTTCGAGATTAATTCCTCATCTCTCAGCTCAGGTCAGTCAGAAAATGAATAAACTCCTGTCCCCTGACAAAGCCTGTGCTTACACAGGGGGGCTGCTGCAAAAACTTGTTGAAACTCAGTAAAGTTGATTAAAAACCCACGACTCTGTCAGCACAGACACAGAGCTCGAGGTGAACAGCTGCAGGTCAGCACTGAAGGGTTCTTTTCCAATTAAAATTTCCTTCTTCTGTGTCCAATATGAGGGGCGTGGCAGCTGGGTGGGGATCAGGCAGTGGATTAGACCTAATTACTCTTGGCTGCAGTGAATCAGGGCTCTGGATGGCAGATAAGTGGATGGGATGGCCTGGGGGAGCCCCCAGGGGGAGGCTTGGATCATGCATTGCCCATTGCTTTCAGTACTGTGGCTCGAAGACTTCGGACACATTAATATCCAAGTATTTTTCTGTTCATCCAGCAGCAGGGAGGAGTAGTCCCTGATTTTTTTTATTTTTTCTGATGGAAATTCAGCTTTGGATCACTGGGCTCACTGTGGAACAGACAAAACATCTGAGACACTTTGCAGGCAGACAAAACATCATCATCAATACAGGTGTCTCCTGGCCCCGGAGAGAAGGGAGCCTCAATCCTCTGCTAGAAGTGAAGGAATCTCTTTTTTTCATTCCTGAGAGTCGACTTCAGCAGCACCCACGCACTGTTCCTTGTGTTGGAAACTTTAATAACTTCACTTGAAAATTCTGCCTTTTTGATGGCAGCGGAAATAACATGACTTTTAAACAAGTAGAGGAGACTGTCACTGAAGTCGAGCCAGCTATGTGGGAGTCAGATGATTAAGGTAGATGTGGTGTAGGAGGGGAGAAATACTATCATTTGGAAAAAAATACTGTATTTTGAGCAGGTTTAATGTTCTCTTCCAGAAAGTGGGGTTGTTATTATTAAGAGCATTACCAACATTAGATGCAGGGCTTGATTCTCTGTTGATGTGCCTTGGCTGTAATTGTTCCCATCCATGCAAATTGCCTAAAAATGTGTCTCAGTTCTCCCTGAGCTGTGCAGCTGAAGTCTGGGGGAGCTGTGTGCTCACTTTTTCATGTGTGGAAACAACAAGGCGGGGGGAGAGATGGGAGGGAGGGATCTGCTCTGTCCATCTGGGCTACACCAGTGTCTGTGCCACACCAGGGATGCATCTCTGATCCTGTCAGAAGGTGTTTCATCCCCGTTGGCCCAACCTGAGTTTTATCTCAAGGCTGTGTGATGCTGTTGCCTTTTTTTGGGGGCAGGCAGTGCTGCTCCAGCAAGGATAACTCAGTACATAACCACAGCAGGCTCTGGTGCAGCAGCTGGAGCAGCCAGAGGGCAAAGGCAGCAAGGCTGGGTTGGTGCAGGAAGGTTCTGTTCTTATCTGAAACAGGTTCCATCTCTGAATCTGCAGCCCTTCTGCTCCTCTCTTTCCTGCCCATCCTTCTTTTTGGGAATATCTCCTCTCTTTCCTTCCCATCCTTCTTTTTGGGAACATCTCTTTCCTTTCCATCCTGATTTTGGGAACTCTTTCCTGCCCATCCTGCTTTTGGAACTTCTCCTCTCTTTCCTGCCCATCCTGCTTTTGGAACTTCTCCCCTCTTTCCTGTCCATCCTGCTTTTGGGAACATCTCTTTCCTGCCCATCCTGCTTTTGGAACTTCTCCTCTCTTTCCTGTCCATCCTGATTTTGGGAACATCTCTTTCCTGCCCATCCTGCTTTTGGGGCATCTCCCCTCTTTCCTGTCCATCCTGCTTTTGGAAACATCTCTTTCCTGCCCATCCTGCTTTTGGAACTTCTCTCTTTCCTGCCCATCCTGATTTTGGGAACTCTTTCCTGCCCATCTTGCTTTTTGGGGCACCTCCTCTCTTTCCTGCCCATCCTTCTTTTGGGAATATCTCCTCTCTTTCCTGCCCATCCTTCTTTTTGGGAATATCTCCTCTCTTTCCTGCTCATCCTGATTTTTGGGAGCATGGCACTGTGCTGGGCTTGTCCCTGCATTCTTTCTGTGGGATCAGCCAAAGCCAAATGAGGCCAAAAGACTTGGATCCGAGCAGTCTTGGATTTCCTCCCCTCAGAATCTTATTCCAGTGTGGAAGCAAAGTGTGTTGTGCAGAATTTGGGTGCCCAAATTCAGAACTTGTAGTTCTGCTCACATGGTATCTTTTTTTTTCCCTAATCAGGTGGTTCTGCCTTCCATTGTTCTAACATGACAGGAGGGGAGGAAGCAGAAAACCTGCACAAACAAAAATAAATAGAATATCTGAGATAGATTTGGTGTTGTAGCTTTTGGTCTGGATGTAAAATCTCAGTGTAGTGATTATGCAAAATCCCTGGTGAAGACATGTTTAGTCTTGACTCAAAGCAACAAATCTTTCTGCTGATTTTGAGACAAAAAAGTGCCCTCTGGGTAGCAGCAAGGCCTTCCAAAAGGCTGTGTTTTACCGTCAAGATGGTTTTGTGATGTACAAAAAACCCCTTCTCCACCAGAAAATTTCCTTTTCTCCTCCTTGACAGACTTGTACAACTTTCAATCTGGTAGGACAAGAAGATAAACCATAATCTGTGCTCAAAATGCTTCACAGGGAGCAGATACTTCCCTTCTCAGCACAATTATTGGTCTCTGAGTCTGCAGTGGAGGAAGTGATTGACCTTAAATATAACCCAAATGACAACCACAAGATGCTCTGTGTGAGCAAGTGAATTTTGATTTATATCAACCCCTCTGCTGTTCTCCAACCTTTCTTCCCACAAAAAGAGTTGAAGACCCTGCTACTCATTTTCCCTGGCATTTGAGTGACCATGTGCATTCGAGTGCCCTCAGCCCAAGCACTTCCCTGGTGTTTATTGCAATCTTATGAACTCAGAGTTTTTCAGCAATCTGTGCCTCAAAACTCACTGAGAAAATTACATTTCTTCCTTGACAGATCCCGACTGTTCCCAGGGTCTCTTTAACACCAGGCCTTCAGGCTCACAATAATGAAAAAAAAGCAAGATTTTACAGCCTGGAGAACAGAAGGGAACTACCCCAGCACAAATAATACTTTTTTACAAGATTTCCCAGCCCGAGCTGAGTGTAATTACATGGCATGTATGGAAAACACAGTTGCTGCCTAATGCCACCACCTGCTTGGAATATCCTCTTTATATCAGCATGGTTTCATCATTTCCTTGCAGTGTGATGCCACAGGGTCTTGTGATAAAGACTTTATAACACATTTTATAAATGCCAGCATGGATTAATGGCACAGCCTGCATTTTCTGGGCTTTCACAGCCCCAGTTGCACTCTAAGTGTCATTTTTGTGCCACTACACCCACTCCTCCTGCAATTTTCTTCTCCTTTTGTCTAAACAACCTACAGGTATGTCATGTATTTTGTCCATTTAAGTTATGGCCATCCTCTATGAAATTGCTTTAAAATGGATTTTTCCTTATCTTCTCCAGCCCTGCAATAAAGTAGAAGAGTGGAGATAAGGCTTCCTGTGATGCATGGTGCTGTTTTCACCTGGAAGGTGTCTGGCTGAAGGGCACTGCTCTGCCTGTGGCATCCCTGTGCTGGCTTTTTCTGGGAAATGAGGCTGAAGGATTCTACTCAAGGGCAGAGTCCAGCTGCCTCAGCACTGCCTGGAGTCCTGAGGATTCCTGAAGGAATCCTGCATCCTTGAAGGATGCTGCATGTTTTTTGGTGTTCTCACAACTTTCCCAGGTGCCTGGGGGAAACTGAGGGTGTGCTGAGGGAGGAGAGAGGGGCCTGGTTACCTGGCATGGATGGTATCCATAAAATACTGTAATGATGGAATGGTTTGGGTGGAAAGGGGCCTGAAAGTTTATCCAGTGCCACCCCAGCCATGGCAGGGACACCTCCCACTGTCCCAGGCTGCTCCAAGCCCCAATGGCCAACCTGGCCTTGGGCACTGCCAGGGATCCAGGGGCAGCCACAGCTGCTCTGGGCACCCTGTGCCAGGGCCTGCCCTCCCTGCCAGGGAACAATTCCCACTTCCCAATCTCCCACCCAGCCCTTGCCTCTTCCTTCTGTTTTCAATCCTTCCCCATATTTTCCCAGTCACACAAATCCCCTTTACTCCCAGTGCAAATCAGCCAAGCATTTTCACCTCTCTTTGGCTGCTGCTGCTGCATCCCTGGAGGTTTATGTTGCTGTTTCATCCCCCAAAAGATGAACAGGCTCATTTTGTGCTCCCCTCACGTTGGTTTCCATATCCCAGTGGATAAAGCTGGAAATCAGAAGTGGTTGAAGAGCAAGAGTTCAACTCATCCTGCCCTGGCTGTGCCGCAGGCCTCGGGTGGAAGGTGCTGGACACAAATTGCTCTGGTTATTTACAGCTTTCTGTGCATTTGATTTTGGTCACTTTGTAGACATCAGTAAAGCTTGACTGGTGTCTTTTCAGCATCAGAGGTCCTTTTCAGCTCTTCAGAAGACTACTTTGAAATATTAGGATTGTCTGTCTACTGGGTCCTGCTAGCAAGCAGTGAAAAAGCTTAATCTGCACAAAAAATTCCAGGGGAGCTCCTGGAAACATTTCCATTTATTTCCTTGCCATGTAATTCTGTTCTGCTGAGTGTGGTATTTACATAATTCAATGAAAAGAGTTCTAGGAGGGACATGATCTCTGTCCTGGCTGCCAGAAAGAGGATCAGCCCTGAGCTCTGTGTTCCCAAGGATCTCTGCTCCAGGTCTGTTATCTTTCCAATGGAATCGTTAGCACAGATTTGTAATGGACCCACTGTACCTGCTGGAATTTTGGCTTTCTTCCCCTTTCTTTATAACAGATTCAGCATCAAACCACAGATGACAGATGGAAAGTGTGGTGGGAGGGATGAACTCAGAACCCGAGGAAGGGAGGCAGAGGAAGGAGAATTTCCATGGACTGAGCATTTTTGCTCTCAGCAGTGTCTGTGACTGCCATGGACAGTCTGTACAGGGAAATATCCCAGGTTTGCTGGGTTTGTCCTTGTGGAATGGCTCATTCCATCCATCTGCAGAAGGAACAGTGGCTGCAGAGAACAGAAAACTCGGGGCTGCAGGACAGATTTCCTGAGGGAAGGATGCCCTGCCTGGATCCACCCTTCCTCCCACACCCACAGAGTCCCCTCAGATGCCGTGAAGCTAAAACTTCCAGTGTGGGTGCTTTATCTAGATTATAAACACTCATCTGCTTCTAATCTTCCATTTGTCTCTTAATTAGAGCCTTAATTGCTTCTCCTCCAAGACCATTAAGGAGCTGACAGGCTCTGCACAGCTCAATTCAGTCCTTTAGGGTCCTAATTCAGAGGCCACCAGAGACTGAGTCCTACTCCACAGGTTTGGGAGGGCTTAGGATCAGGCTCAAAGCTGTACATTAAACCCTTGATCCACACTGAGAGGGGGTGGTTTTGGGCTGAATTTCTATCACTGATGGCTTTTGAATGCTTGAAGGATATTTTATATCCCTTTGGAGGGTAAAGGAAGATGTAGCAAAGGTTAAAATTCATGTTTTGTGTCTTAAACCCTGGATCTTGGCTCATTTAGCAGAGGTTTAAAATCCTGGTTTAGTTGGGATCAAGCCCTGATGGAGATGCCTTAAAGAGGAGATTTAGCCCTTGACTCATGGTAGGAGAAGAGAATTTAACCTTAAAATGCAAAGCAAAACCTCCTCCCCTTCACATCTGTGGAGCTGTGGCTGCTGCCTTTGAAGAAGAATTTTGGCCAGACAAGAACCTTTGACTGCCTCAAAACCTTTGCCTTTGGACTCTTCTACACTTTCTCAAGGCATCTGTCCCAGCCCTATTGGCAGTTTGAGACTCATTGCTGCACTTAGTATCTGAAAAAGTGCCTAATTTGTTGTCTTCCCACTGGAAAAAGAGATTAATGGAAAAACAATTGGAAAGTGATGAAAATGGATGGGGAGGGGTTTCCCATTCTGGAGATCTAAGTGTAATAAATTAACACTTATGCAAGGTTGCAAAAAAAAAAAAAAAAGATAAAAAAAATAGAAGCTAATGGCTGGTTAAAAAAAAAAAAGAGCCAGCATCATTTAATTGGAGTGGCTGAGTCATAAATCTTTTTTGTTCTGGTGGTGCCTGGCAGCTCTGCCACAGTCAGATGGATTTTTCTCTTTTAGGGGAAGCCTCTCTCTCTCTCTCTCTCTCCAGTTCACACTGCTCTGCACCAGTGAGAAATGTGGAGTCAAAGGTGTCAACCTTGATGTGCCTTAGGGCTTCCCCAAAAAAAGTCTGGAATGTCTTGAGAGACTCAAGTTGTTGTGATGATGATGATGATGATAATAATGGTAATAATGACAATTCAGCATTTGTTTGTAGCTGGGTTTGGTGCTGGCAGCTGGAATCACAGGGAGCCTGTCCCAGGGAGAGAGGAGAAGCCAATCCATGGCCAATCCATGCTGGACACTCATCTCAACCTCCCTCACTCTCCAGTGGAGCAGAAAGATGCAAAAAACCCCACAAAGCACCATTTCTTAAATGCTCATGGGGGAGAGCAAGGAAAGATCTGAGCTGGGCTGTGAATTTTTCGAAGCCATTCAGTTCTTCCCAGTTAGAAAATACAAGGAGGAGCCAGCTTGGAGTTTTATATCTTTTATCTGATATAACCCTCTTCCATTCCATCTTTGAATTCCCTGACAAATCCCTGGGGTTTTGGCTCCCCTTTCAGCCTTGGAGTGTCCTCAAGAAGAGATTTTGGCTGCTCTGACCTCAGTTTGCTCCTGGTGTGAGATAAGCCCTGACCAGGCTTGCCAGGAGAAATAATTAGTCCAGTTCATCCCTTTGTAAATTCAAATTGCTGGGAGAAGCCTGGGAAGGGCCTACAAAATACCCCAGAGTGTGTGCTACCCTTCCCACATTCCTTTCTGAGAAGGTAATGGAATTCAGCCAAATATTCTCTCGGAATTCATTTTCCTAAATCAAATTTTGGCATTTTCAGGTATCTCAAACGTGTTCCTCATAACCACTGGAAATTTGGTTTGGGAGATTTCCTCCTTTTTTCTTTAAATGTTTCTTTAAATCAAGTTTCTTTCTGGTCTCAGTTGTAAGAATGAGGTATCCCATATCCGACAATCCTATATTTATTAAAATGCATTTTTTTAAACACAAGGTTTATGCCATTCCACAGAAATCCCAGCTACTGAAAATTGTCAAAATCAGGAAGAAAAGAAATCTTGGAGAGGATCATGACTTTCTTTAAGTCACTCTTGGGGATATTGGGAATGAAGGAGAGGGAGTGAGCACAGCAGTGAGTCCAAACTTGTGTTTGATTTTCCTTGGGATGCAGTGATTGAGACCACCGAGATCACTGCCATTCTTTGTGATTTGTTTTGCCTTAAATCCCTTGAGGACTTTTTTTCAGTGGCCTTGGGAATCCCAGGAACTGTGCCACGATGGGAGTTTTTAGTGCTGGCAGCTGCTTTCTAGGATAAAAAAATATAAACTCATAATTTTCTGTCTTTTTTGATGTCCTTTATGTAGCCAGTGGTGTTTCTACTGTCCATAGCCTCATTCTTTTTAAGCTACCAACTGCTGAGTTTGAATTTCTGGTTTAATTCACAGCTTTGCTCATTCTTCAGCCTTTTAGGTCACTTTTGGCTTTACAGCTGCTGCTCTATTCAATTTTGTGAAAACTTTCTGCTGAAGGTGATTGCTTTTTCTGCTCACATTTGTTAGAAACTGATGTAAATATTTGCAATTCTAGAGAGGCCTTATGGTTATCAGGGAGTGTAATGCAAAGTGTTTATCCTTCATTACAATCCAGGGAGACAGGAGGAAACAATATTATACAGCTGGAAGTCAATAAGCATCAAGGGGAGAAATGAAAAGATCTTTTAGAGATAGGGGAGGGAGCAGAGTTTTCCTAAAAATACTTCCCAGGGTTGTGAACTGCAAGGCTACACAGATAGGCTTCATATCTGGAGATCAAACTGAGCAAAGAAAGGTAATCAACATGAAAGAATCAGTTCATTCCAGCAAAATTCCAGGGGTGAGACACTGCCCTGCCTCAATTCCGGGCCTGGAATTTCACTGCTATCATCTCCTGGCAGGTAACAACCTCGGATGACCAAAAGTGAAAGTCTAAAATTAGAAATACCAGCGAAATATTTCCTTTTCCAGGAAAAAAACTTCAGCCCTGACCCTTTTTTTACACCGTTCCCGGAGCAAGGGGAGAAGCTGAGTGTGCTTGAGTTGAAGCTGAGCATGCTCAAGTTCCCTGTGTCATCTTGGGAAGTGCTCTGGAGTGGAAAAGGCACCTCAGTGGCCCCCAGCACATCTCCAAGGGGCTGGGGAATCACATCTCCACTTGGAAAGCAGGTGGAACATGTTCAGTGAGCTAATCCTGCCTGGGGAATCCTCTGACCTGGATACTCTCTTTGCAGAGAATCCTCCCTTTGCTTTTGCCAGGTGGGGATGGTGTGGGCACAGGGACACGGGCACTGCTCCATCCTGTCGTTCCTTAGGCTCTGAGCTGGGTCTGGAGCCCAAGGGCTTGGCAGGAACCTCTCTGCAGTGCCTTCTTTCTGGGCTGAAGCTGCTGGGAAGCTGTTGCTCGAGGCTGTGCTGGAGTCTGGAATCACAGGATTTCAGGAAGACTCTGCTGGTCAGTGCAGACAGTGCCAGCCCAGCTTCCCACTGTGCCTTTCTGCTTGGAAAACAGGAGCAGGGCCAGTGTTAAAGCAAATTTTGGGATCCTGTCATTCCTCTGGCTGTGGAGGTCATGAGCCCTGCAGGAATAACGTGTGTAGGATGAGGAGTGATGAGCAAGGACAGGATTTTGGGGCACCTCTCTGCGCTTGTCCCTGGTTTAGGAAGGAACAGTGTTCACCATGTAGATCTGTGGGAGTGTGGAAAGAACTGGAACTTGCCCTTTTTTCCATGCCCAGAGAGATCTAGCAGGGATTGCAAAAACAGGAGGTGCAAAATGAAGCTCTTCTCATGCAGGTCAGCACAGAATTATTTCATAATATCTGATCTGTTAGGTAATCCCCAAATACCTCTGTGTTTTAGAGATCTTACCTTTTAATATGAGTTATGGCTTGAACCTGAGTATTATATTTGAACATTTAGGGGTGGGGGAGCAGGTGGAGTTGTGAAGAGCTGAGGAATTAATTGGTGAGAAAGGTGTGAGAGATGGACAAAAAGCCATTATCAAACATTCATAACAGCTTTGCAGTGTACAGCAGTACCCAGAGAATAAAGCTGTTAAACAAATGTGTAATCCCTTTTCCCTGAAAGTGAGATATGGCAAAATTTTAGTTGAAATACTCATAATCAGCATCTCTTTTTTATTTCCCATGAACGTTGTTCCCTGATTTCTTGCTGTTCCTCATGGTTTTGACTATTGTGAAATTGTAATTGCCTCCTTTAAGTCTTACAGTCCTTTTCAGCAATGAAACTCATCTTTTTCACCTGTAGAGAAATCTTCCTGAAGGAAACATCCCAAAGAAATGGGAATACCTTCCCCCTACTGGCATTTAGAACTCCACTCCTGCTAATGCACCTAATTTTCTGTGTTAGACTAAATAACAATGAAATGTTTTGTTAGAATCAGTAAAATTAAAACGGAATAGAAGTGAAAGGAATTTCTGGCAATTCCACAGAAGTGTGAGGAGTTAAACCTTGCCCAAGTCTAGCATCCAGCACCAGGAGATGTTAAAACTCCTAAAACAGAAAGGAAAACTGCAGGCTGGAGAGTCCTTGTGCTCTGATCATTCCTGAAATGGAGATGATCCAGTTTGCAGCAGAAGCCACTTATTCCTGGCCCTTCTTAAACAGCATTTCACTCAAGGTGCTTTGGCCACACCCTGGAGCACAATGAAATCCACTTTCACTCTTTGTCTTGCAGAAAGACTCAGGTGGGAGAAATCCTGGTGCTTTCCTTCCTTTCACCTGCATCCCCTCAAGAACCAGTTGGAGAGGATAAACATTTCTTCTTTGAAGAGCAGGAGGAGATTCAAGTGAGAAGCTCTAACCCCAGCAAGGTTTATTTGGAGAGAGGGCAAAGTCTGCTGAGAGGATTGGAAGGGTTGGAACTGCTTAAATCCATATCAGAGGGAGAGATTTGCTAGGGCTGGGCAGGGATAAGGGGTAAATATTGCAATTCATCCCAGAGAAATCAAACCCACGAGAAATCAGTCAGTCAAAGGGGCTGCAGTGAAGAGGGGAACAGTTTTATACAATGTTTGTCTGCTCAGTAGCACTGTTTACTCAATAAATAAACACCCACGTGAACAATTTGTTGCTTTGCACACATGTTTTCCACAGCTGGCAAGTGTGGTTGTTTCTGTATCTGCAAAACCTCCTGCAGAGGCTGCTCTCAAAGCTGCCCATGTGTCAGAATTATAAATGCACCCTGGCCCGAGGTTATTTGTAAGATTATCCTGCTGAACATGAAGTTCTCTGTCTGCCTTTGTTGCTTGTTTTTTTTTTTTTACAGCTAAAAATGGGCAGATTATTTTCTTTCCTCGGTGCTGTTCAATGCTCAAACGTTTATTTTTAGGCAGAGGGAATTGCCAGAGTGTCACCAAGTGCACCCCACTGGCCAGATACAACTTCACAAGGTTTGCTCTGAATTTTCCTCTTTCACACATTTTTGTTTTCTCCTTTTTTTTTTTCATCTCTCTCTCTCTGAGTTTCTTTCTCTCACTTTCTCTTGTTATTGTACCTTACCTGACCTTCCAACTCCACCTCCCAAATTTAAAAGGCTTCCCATTTTTTTTAATGGGTCGATTTCCTTATCAGAATTATACTTTTGCAAGCCTTGCTTAATTTTTTAAAGTACCTACTTCGCTTATGATGATAAGACTTCCCTTAAAAATAGATTTCACCAGGTGAAAAAGGCTTAAAAAATTTTAAGCCTATGGCTAGGATTCAATCATCATAAAATATTCCTAACTGTGGATTATTTTAAATTTAAAACTCTGGGAAATGGGGGGTGCAAAATGTGGAAATACCAGAGGTGTTCTCCAAATGCAGTGGAGTTTGGTTGGATTTTTTTAACCCTCATTCCTGGAGGCTCCTCAGTGGTTCCATGACAACCTAATGTGCTTTACACTGTGATTGTGTTGTCCCAAAATTGGTGGTTTTGGACACTTGAGAGCTGTGCACCACCATCAGGAAAAGCACAGAGATAAATCTTTGCAAAAGTTTTATCCTTTGAATCCAAAGGGATATTTTTGGATGCCGTTGGAAAGAAAGAAAGGAAGGAAATTGGATATTGAAAGGATCCATAACAAAGATCTTTAAAAACCAACCTTATTTTGAGTGTTTGATGATGCTGGATGAAGGAGTCAAATTGACTTCATGTTTTTGGGCAATGCCTTGCTGAAGATTCTGCCCTCAAAGTGATCTTCATGGCACAGACAATGGGGAAAAACCAAGGGGGAGGGATCCTCCCTGGGATAATATCTTGTTGTGTGCCTTAGTAAAGACACATCCACTTCTTCTTGTATCTCAGGAAGTTATGGCAATGCTTCCACCACCTTAATTATGGAATTAAGGGGTACTTGATTTGAACTTCCTGCTGAATTTTGGTTTGGTTCTTTATTTTAATGTTGTTTAATAAAATGCACTATTCTTAATTTCCTGTCCTAACACACAATGCAGAGTTCACAGACAATCCATAAAAAAGTTGTGTTTCATTGGTAGATGTGGTTTTGGAGCACTTAGAGTGGAAAGTATTATAAATGTATTTACCTGTTCAGTCAAATTTAAACTGAATTACATCAAAAATTAATAACAGTATTAGCAAATGTTTCCCCTTATCATTTCCTATTTTTATTTCTCGTTGAAGCCATATCTGCTATCAGAGGGGGAAAGCTCTGAAAATCAAGGATTGTTTTCCCTGGTCACAGGGGGGAGTGGATTTCTGATGGATGACCCAACTTGGTTTGGATCCATGGGCAATGACCCCAAATGAGGACACTGCTATAGGAGACATCACAGCTTCCTGGCTTCAGCTTTAATCATTTTGTATTCCATGACTTCCTTGGCAGCAATGAGGGCTTGGACTCTGCTGCTCTCACTCTGCACCAGGTGGAAGAAGGAAATGTCAGTATTTGACTTCCTTAATTGGCTTTTGGTGTTTGCCAGGATGCAACTTGTAAATATTTGTAAAATAAAACAGTGAAAATTGCTAGTTTTGGTAGAAGGTTGGCCTGATTGTTCCTTCAACAAAAATCACTCAATGCCTGGGGTCAAGGGACAGCACAAGGAGCTATTTCTGCACAAATATGTTTTAGAAATTGTGCTGGTAATTCTGACATTATTTGATGGCCTCTGCTCATATCTGACTCAGCAGGAGACTCTACCCAAACAGAACAGCTTAAAATGGGAAATGGACACATCCAGTGCAAGGAAAACTCTTTAATCCTGGATATCTTCTGTGGGATTTCAAATCACTGCATTCAGTTCCTCTCCTGATATGGACTGGAAAGGTTTGAGATAACGAAGGATTTGATTTTTATCTTCAACTTTGCCAACCCAAGCAGCCTGAGGGGTTTTGTGCTGCAGTGAAGGCTGGTGATGGCTGAGTGGGAGAGGTGGTCAGGCCAGAGCTGCAAAGGACACCCCAGAGAGCCCTGGGGTGTGCAGGAGTGAAAATGAGGTGAGGGAAGTGGGGTGACAAATGGAGAGTCTTTGAGACTCAGGAAAACAAATCTACATTTGCTGCACTGCAGAAATATTCTGTCTTTTGATCTCGTAGGTGGTTTTGGTGAGACATTTTTTATTCTTCCACTACTTGCCAGTCATTTTGCTGGGAAACACAGTTTGTTCAGCAAACCTGAAAATACTCCCTGCCCTCTGGGATGTCAAGTTCCTTCAGCTGCAATTCTGAGATCTCAGGATGGTTTCAGGGAACAAACAGCAATTTCCTCAATTGTCTCACCCCAAGGTGATGCAGATGTTTGAAATCTTGGTGCCTACTGCACAGATCAGAAGCACTAAACATTTCATCTTGATTTCTCTTCAGTACCACCTACTTCCTGGAAAATTTGGAAGCCTTGCATTTACCACTTCAAATTCCCTGCCAAGTTCCTTTCAGTTTTTTCTCATTTTTTTTTTTTTTTCCCTGCTCCATTTTTGTCTCACACGTTTATTATATGGTGACAAATGCAGTTTTCTTCTGACACCACATAATAGATGTGTGAAACACACACACATGTTCTAGTAAGAGACTGCTCTTTATTTCCTGGCTCCAGTTGCAAAACATGAGTCAGGGTTGGAAAGGTTGTGCCTCTGTCAGAGCTGTGGAATCCACGTGCTCAAACTTCCCTGGGTTTTGCTGCAGTCGTGGGGAAAAACAGCAAACCTCATTCTTGTATTTCTATACTCAGTGTTTTCTCCTCCCCAAGCACATCAAATCTTCACTTTACAATCACCATTCCCTTGCGTTGATTATATTTACATATTTCAGGCAACGATGCTGTTATTAACAGGAGAGAAAAAAACCACCTCTGGCTTCTAAAACACAGATAAAAGTACCCTCCTATAATTCTGGCTTTAATACAAAAAAGAAACATTATTTTAGTGATGCATTTGCTGCGAATGTCAAGCACTGTTTTGTGTGCACCAAGTGATTTCTGCTGTTCTGCTGCATAATTGCAGGTAACAACCACCCAGCATCTCCACCAGGCTCCGGTGACACAACATTCCTTGTTTATACATCCCAGCTTCCAGTGTTCTGTGCACTTCTGTGGGGGCCCCAGTGAAATACAAAACCAGACAAGATCTTTTGTGAGCTGAAGTGGAACAAGCCCCATGTTACAAGTTGAAAAACAAAACGAGCAAAACAAGCAGGCAAAAAAAAAAAAAAAAAGGGGAAAACTGAGCACATCATCACTTCCTACTGGATCCAAAGAGCCTTGGAATGCCACAGGGCTGGCAGTGGTTCTGCAGATACCCAGGGGTGATTGGAAGCAGCAGGACCGTGGTGCTTCCACGTTAATCACAAACAGAGTTTTGCATTGAATTTTTTTTTTTTTTTCCCCCCTAAGCAATTTTATCCCACAAGGTCCCTGTGGTTGAGCTGCTCCTGCAATAGAATGACAAATAACGGGGTGACATGCTGTGAAAAGTTTAGAAAATGAGAGATGCTATCCCATTTTCCAAACAGAGCAGAAACAACACTAATCCCATTAGGCAAGATGGAACAGACAATTAAACTGGGCATGCTTTTAATTTTAAGCTCACCAGAGAACGGACGCCTTTTTCAAATGTAACGACTGTGGAAGTGATTCCTTTAAAATGAAGCAAAACCACTGATTTTCCTTGCTAAAATTAAAGCATTTACCTTATACAAAGTATAAGAAATGTTACCTGTTGCCTCCACCATTCCTTCTAGGATTACAACAATTTCTAGCTCCT
This sequence comes from Erpornis zantholeuca, assembly GCA_013400515.1. Taxonomy (NCBI): domain Eukaryota; kingdom Metazoa; phylum Chordata; class Aves; order Passeriformes; family Timaliidae; genus Erpornis; species Erpornis zantholeuca. The sequence goes on from VZTN01028497.1 coordinate 551,326, forward strand.
CTTTGGGTAACTGGGCTTTGGAAATCTCCCAGAAAGGACTCTGCTGGTTAATCTCATGGCTGATGATCAGTGGTGAAACCAAAAAGAGACGATCATCCCCTGTGTAATAACCTACGTTGATATCTGTCTGGTTGAGTGGTATAAATTCCCCCTCCTTTGTCTGTTTGGATTTGATCAACTTGGCTCGTATTGATGCCTCTACAATGTGTGAATTCCTAAGGTCTCCTACTCGGAACATCAGACACAGCTTTCCATCCCGCATGGAAATGACTGCGTTTGTAGAAAAAACCAAGGTTTCTGCCCTCTTCTTGGGTTGGGATATTTTCACAAACATGCAGCCAACCATGAAGGCGTTGACGATAGAACCTAGGACAGACTGCACTAAAAGCAGGATAATTCCCTCGGGACACTTGTCCGTGATGACCCGGTAACCGTACCCAATGGTGGTTTCGGTCTCGATTGAGAATAAAAAGGCTGAGACAAACCCATTGAGGTTGCTGACGCAGGGGGTCCACGTGCTGTCCCCTATGTGATCCATGTCCCCTCGCATGTAGGCAATGAGCCACCAGATCATGCCGAAGAAGAGCCAGGTCACCGTGTAAACCATGACAAAGATCAGCAGGTTGAACCTCCACTTGAGATCCACCAGGGTGGTGAAGATGTCAGTCAAGTACCGGTAAGTCTCTCTGACATTCCCGTGGTGGACGTTGCATTTCCCATCTTTCCGAACGTACCTCTGGATTTTTCTCTTGGCACATTCTTTGCTGATGTTTTTTGGCAGATCCTCTCTAGCTTGTTTGGGCAACTTTGGCTGATGGATAGTGACAGGGCTCTCGATGTCCTGCTCCATTGAGTCTTCTTCCAGGACGTTGGCTGCCATGGGAAAAACAAACAAACAAGGAAAAGTCGTTATTCCTCTTAGTATATCTCTAAGTTAACACCCAACCTTTTCCTGTGGTAACCAATGAAATGATCATCCTTGTTCTTTGCTGGCACAAAAATCAGATGATGCCAAGCACCCTCATTTTATTGCTACACAGAAGTAAAACGAAACCAAACTCTTCTTTCTTATCAGGTCATCCTATCTACACCCATATTTAAATTCTGCAAGATGGGTTTAAGCAGATATTACTTCCCCCTTCACCCCTTTTACAGTTCAATGAATGAAATTTTTTATGCACCACAAAGGAGATAAAAGATATAAATGAGGGAATGGATTCACTTGGGGGTGAGCAGAGAAAATGAGCTATTGTTGAGCTTTTTTTTCCCCATCAATTGCTGTGGGGAAAGTATTAAATAAGTACAAGGAGGTTTTGGGTTTTTTTTAAAAGCCAACAGTTTTTAGAAAGAACCAATCCTCCTCTTGTTGAAGGACAGTTGTAATATCCATCAAGAGCAATTCAAGCACACTTCCACAGAGAATCAATGTCTTGCTGATAATGAGACAGGGAACTGCGTGTCCTTCTCCCAGCAACGTAAAACCTACAGTACTTCAGATTTCATTTGAATTCACTCTGCCTGTGGCCTTTAATTCGAGTGTACCTTGTCCTCTAATGATCTAGGCCTTTTTTTTCCTTTGAGTTTCCCAGTCTTTGGAGATAAGTAGCTTCATTATGGTTGTGTGCCAGAGGAGAAAAGAGTGTACTGAGGAGAAGAGTGGTTTAATCGAGTGTGGTTTGCATGGAGGACATGGTGAGGTCTGGGGTAATTGTTGTTTTTAACTGAAATCCTTTTCTTTCCTGAGGCTTCTTCCTGCAGGAATATCAGCTCTTGAATTCCTAATTCTTTCCCTTCTGGCTAGCTGCTGTCATTCTTCTGCCAGACTGTAAAGAGAAGAGTCTTCTGGTGGGTCTGTCCAGGTGCTCGAATCTGAATACAGAATTACAGAATGGTTTGGGTGGGAAGGGATCTTAAAGTTCACCCAGTGCCACCCCTGCCATGGCAGGGACACCTTCCACTGTGCCAGGCTGCTCCAAGCCCCAGTGGCCAACCTGGCCTTGGGCACTGCCAGGGATCCAGGGGCAGCCACAGCTGCTCTGGGCACCCTGTGCCAGGGCCTGCCCTCCCTGCCAGGGAACAATTCCCACTTCCCAAGATCCCATCCAAAGAGCAGCACTGCTGTGGTGTTGAACCAGTCCCTTCCAGAGGGGTTGCACGAGGGGCTGCTCTCGGTGGCTCAGTGTGCCTCTAAAAGCATTTTTCACTCTTAGAAACATGTGCTGTGCAGCAGATCCTGTGTGGAGTCTCCCAGCACCTGTAGCTTTTTCAAGATGTGCAGGCTCATCCCTGTAGAGAAAGATCACAGACCCTTGTAGAGTTTTAGGGGTGATTGAAATATCCAGGGGGGGACAAAAGTGTTGTAGCCTGGTTGTCTCTCCTCCTGACCTGCTCTTCTTTCAAAGAAAGACTCAAAGCCCTACAGTAGCACAGAATCTGAGAGCAATTCCATGTTTTAAGGCCGTGCACCCCATCCTGTGTCACCTTTTCAGTGTGCTGCTGTGTCTCAGGAGAGCGTTATCGGGGCTGATGGCAGCGGCAGCTCTGGGAGCTCTGTCACAAGGCCCTGAATGAACTCCTGCAGTCAGTGACAGTGTGCCTGCTTGCATTATCCCTGATGCTGGGTAATGCAGGGCAAAACACAATCAAAAGGCATTGCAGGGCACTTGTGAGGCAGACTTAAGCCAAAGCCAGAAAATCTGAAGTTAAGGCTTCCCCCTTAATGCTCAGCTCTCTGTTGTGCCTAAGGAAATTCCAGGGCACAGGAGTTACCATATCACTGCAGCAACAGAATCCTCAAATAATTATGAACAACCTATGAAGGCTCTGGCTTTTGAGGCTTTTTGTTAAACTACTAATGTTCATATGATGGGGTTCATTATCTTCCAGGCATTATGAATAATTTGCTTTCCCCTCCCAGTCAGAGCCTGTCATGGCCACAGAGACCACAAGTGGAAGAGTCCTGTTGGTTTTGAGAATATTCCTTACTCTTGACCATGTTGTTAAAGGGAATCATGTCCCAAACCAGCCTGTCTGAGCATCTCTTACTGGAAATTATCTTAGGAGGGGACCCAGGTGCTGATTTTATTCCTGGCAGTGATACCTTAGGTTTGAACTTTTCTATGTTCCCAGCCCTGCCCTGCCCAGTGTCACTCTGCAGTTCCCTGGAGCTCGTTCAGTGCTGTTCTCTCATGCTCACACACACACAACAAAGCCTCTCCAGCTCTCCAAGGACACCCAGAGCCTCCTAGGCCCAACAACTGCAAACCACAATCTTGGGGACAGGGGGGCAAGCTTGGGCAAATTCCATCCTTGCCTGGCTTCTGCTTGGGGAATTGATGCTGAGATCCAAGTGGGAAGAACTTGGGAGCTGTCCTTGTCCATGTTGGGATGCACTGAGGCAGGAGCCTCTGGAGCCCAGAGTGTACCTCTGAAGGCCTTTCCAACCAATCCCTCCTTGATTCCTTTATTCCTGCCTGCTCTCTGTTTCTAGGGAGCCATTTAAGGCATCAGCAGCATGAGGAACGTGAAGGGACACCCAGAGCTGCCCTCCTGCCCCACCATTCCTGCTTTGCACAGAGTTTATTTCCTGTGGAAGTACTTGGAGCAGCAAAGCACCTTTTATTCAGACAGCAAATTTTTACTGATGCTTTCCAAATGCTTTGTGTGGGTTTGTGCAGCACAACCAGCCTGGCCTCCCTTTCACAGCACGAGGGAAGGGCCACGTTTTGTCAAGTGTCCATAGGTTTCACAGGAGCCAGGAGCTGCTGTCACAGTAAGTGGGATCAGGGTGTGACACTTCCAGCATGGAAGGGTTTTCCCTAACCTGGAGAGGTTGTAGTTGAGCTGATTCTCATCTGGCTTTGTAAGAGGGCCTCTTTGGACAACCAAACCCAGTGTTTACCCAAGGTTTCTCTCATTACAGCATTTATTTGACATTCTTGCAGACATTTCAATCTTCCTGGGAGCATCTGGCCATTTATAAACTCTCCAGTCTCTTCCCAGTGCTGTCATTTCTCAAATCTCAGTCTCTGAGAGGAAAAATTAAGGTCAAGTTTTCTGTCTTTTTCTCTTTTTTTTTGCAAGATGCCCTTTCCTTCTTTCCCTCCCCCAATCCTGCTATGAATGATTTCCCTTTTGGAGAGGTTTCTAGATCAGAATCACAGTTTGTTACCCTCCCCTGGACTGAGCTCTCGCTCCAGAGTGAACCTTGGGAGCAGCAATTCCCGAAATAAGTGATCCAAAGATTATGCATCTGTGTGTTTCCATGGAAATGCTTGATGAATAAGTTTTAAACACATGGCAGGATCCCTGTTCACCACCGAGGCTGAGGAACAGCCACACACTGTCAGCGCCTCTGCCACAGAATACTTTAACTAATTATATTTTTACTTGGTATCAACCCAATTAACTCCTGCTGTTTATTCCATCTAATTTTCCTTTTGGTTACATAATGGCTGTCATGGATCCAGGAACAGGGGAGTGAGGAGCAGCAGCCTCACTTGAGAGGTGTTTCTGCTCTCTCTGCTTTTCTTCCTGACAAAAAAATATATATATTATTAATCTGCACTGCTAAAAAAAAGGTATTTCTGAGCTCTTCCTCCTCTCCCAGTGAACATTATGTTTGTTTGAACACACCAGCCAGGTAATGAGCCAATTTAGGGGATTCTGCTCAAAAGATCTGCTTTGCTTACTCTCTTAGGCAAAACCTACAAGACATATGAGATTTCAGTGATTTGTTTAATTTCCCAGCAAATGACAAGGAGTTCTCCTAAATAAGTCCCTGAATGGTTCACTTGTGTCCTGGCTGAGGCCAAATTAGCAAATTAAACGTGCCCAGGCCTATTATTTAGCACGGAGGGTAAAGAGAGGTGCAGCCCACACTTGGATTATTGAACTGCAGTTGTTTTCCGGGCAGGTCAGTGTCACACAGTCTGCCAAACAGGAAAAATCTGTGTCCTGAAACGGAGCCAGGAATTGTGTGTGCTCAGTTCTGCAATGGTCCAAACCATGCCTGGGGCCTTTCTAGAAATTTCACCCCACAGGGGCTCGTGTGCCAGTGCTCAGAACATTTTATTTTCTAGGAAAATTGCAGCAAATGTTGTTGTCATGTTCTTGTCTACTCCAAAGCAGTAGTGAAAAGGCACAGTCCCATTTTCCCAAGCACATCTTTTTATTTTAGAGCCTGTAGAACAACACTAAACCTGAGTCAACAACAAAACAGGAGGTGCAGGACATGCTCTCTCCCTTTGAGGCTGTGAATGTAACACATCAGTATAACCCTTAAGCAATCCTTTTTTCATTAAAAATGTGATTTTGGGCGTATTTTGGTAGAGATCTTGTTGTGGTGCTGTGCAAACACAAAGCAAAAGGGGGAATGTAAAGAGCCTGCTTGTCCAAATGAAGTACTGGAAGCCTATTTTGGTTGTGTATGATCTGCAAAATAATGAGGAGTTTCAACAGAGAATATTGCAAATTAAAACTGACCTTTCTGTAACAGAAGCTGACCCAGAAAGTTGATGTTTCCCAGAAAGTGGATGTTTCTCTGGAATTTATCAGTTTTAACTCTCATAACACAGTTGTGAGCACCTCGTGTGCGGATTCACCGAAAATGCCCTGATATCAAAAATCATTTACAATCTAAAAATCACTCTCATGGGTTTTGCTGCATGTAGACAAATGTGTGTGAGCAGACACTGTCATTCCTCTCTGCATTCCCCACTTTCCTGGTGGGATCAGGGCCACTTTTAAGTGAAGCAAGGGTTTGCATCTCCAAATCATCTCATCGGCTTTTGGGAAGTCTTTGAGTGTTTTACCTCTCGTTTGCTGTGCTCCCAAACCTCCCTGACACTGCATCCATCTGTGGAATATTTGGCAGGAGCTGGTGGCTGTTCCCTCTGTGGGATTGTTGGGCTTTGCACAGCACAAGGAATTTCCTGTAGCCTTCAACACCCTAAATTCAGGTTGTTCTGTTTCTCCTCTTGCTGGCGATGGAAGGAGAAGTCAGAGAGGGCAAGCAGAGATTTTGGAATGCTTTGCCTCATCTCTGTCTGGTTTTTGTTTCAGAGCTCTGCAAAACCTTGTTTGTGATGAGCACAGAGGGCACAGGAACACTGGAATTCTGGGAATAGAGAGGGATTTGTCTGTGGGATGAGCCCAGCCAGATAATCCACACTGCAAGGCACCATCATCACCACCAGATATGAGGAGAAAGAGCCTCGTTTACAGAAAAAAGTGGAGTCTTTTATGATCAGCTAACAAGTGTAAGCAGTCACTATCACACAATATGGATCCTTTTTCCTGGAAAATAAAGGAATTAGGATTTGGTCCTGCACTGTTGAAATCAGTGCAAGGTTGTCTATTCACTCAGCTGGAAGCATTGCTAGGCCTCACTTTGAAATGCTGGAGTGCTCAATAATTTCTTCAAGACCCAAATTACTTCTTTGCACTGATAAATCTAATTTCAGAGGGAGCATGTGTGTGCCTGAGATTTATTTCAGCAGCAGCTTTCACTAAAAAAGACATGAAATGAGATATATTTATGATTAGAAAAGAGACTGTAAGGATACTTTGTTTTTTCACATTACCTGCTTCATCACTGCCTCCTAATCCAACTTGATAAAAATAATGTTCTACTATTTCAATTTCTTTTAAGCCTGTACAGCTGCAAGAAATCAATCTGAGTAACACTTTGTGTCTCTGCAGTACAAACATTTCCATTCATTCCTGATTCTTGGCCCTTTTATTACGGAGGGTGGAAAACGAAGCTGATAACTCAAATTCAAAAACACACGACTCCATTTTTGGGAGTCATTTGACCTTGTAGTTTTTGTCTTGGATTCTGACCAACTTCATTGCAAAATTTACCACTGAAGGCTCCAGAATGCTGTTTCTACATCTGCTTTGCTAAATTTATCTTCATCTGAATCACGGGGAAGCCAAACAGCCTTGGCTTGGTAACATTTATGGGGCAGTGTGAAAAGGCTGCACATTGTGAGCCTGCTAAGATGTGCAGGCACAGTCCATTATCAACATCTTCAGCCTTTCCTGAGGCTGTGGGTCCCAAACTGGATTGTGAAACTTCTTTGTTACCTGAACTCTGAGCTCTTAGAGTCAGTGTTTATTCAGAGTCATCTCTACTGCAAATGCCTGGCACGAACACAGATCTCTGGAATAAGGTGAGATTTCCTGTCTGATTAGTTTTTTATCAGGATTTTGGCTCACAGAAAAGCTTGAGCTGGAGTTTCAGAGCAGGTATTTCTGTGTCCAGGGCCAGGTTGGACACCTGGGAGAGTGGAAGGCTTGGAGCACCTGGGATAGTGGAAGGCTCCCTGCCCATGGAACTGGATGATCTTTAAGGCCCTTCCAACCCAAAGCATTCTATGACTCCAGGATTCCATAACGTTCCTGTCCTATCCACAACCACTGCAGCAATCAGCCTCCTCAGAGCCCTGTTTCATCTGAGAAGGTGACAAAGCAGAGAAAAAGCATTTTTTTTCACTTGCAAAATGCATAATATTGTCAGTGCTGCTGCCAGCAGGGGAGCAAGGGCAGCAGCAGAGACAGCCTGGGTGTCCCAGCCTGAGCTGTGCCACCTGGCACCACCAGAGCTGGGCTCTTCTCTGCTATTTCCATGTGCCAAACTAATGCCAGGTGCTGCCAGAGGGATAACAGGGACCACTGATGGGGCATGGTGCTGACAGGCCTCAGCTGCTGCAAATCCTGGCCACACCTTGGCCTTCTGATGCCTCTGGGTCAGAGGTGTCCCCTGACTTGCTGCAAGGTGTCCTTGTCTGGTGTGACCCCTGAGATTTCTTTTTCCAGTTACTCAACCCCAGTTGTTTCTCCCAGTTGCTATCACATGTCCAAATACCAACATTTTTGTACTATTGCACTGTTTATTCAGAGATTTACTAAGAACTAAGCTTTTCTTCTCTGTGGGGTGTACCAGGAAAAGGAGGAAGCATGAAATTTGTATTTCATGTATTGAACTTGATGTTTACCAGTTTTAAACTGTGTTTATATGCTGTCACTGCTAAAAGTAATTAATAAACTAATTCCAAATCTGCTTAAATCAGTGAATATTCTGGGACACAAGGAACCTCTAAAGGTTTCAATGTGCTGCTCAACACAGAACCAACTTCTACAGAGTGCCCAGGGATGTTTGCAGTGCCCATCCCAGGAAGGGCTGGAGGTGGCACTCAGTGCTCTGGGCTGGGGACAAGGTGGGCATGGGGCACAGCTTGGCCTGGCTGGGCTGGGAGGGCTTTGCCAGCCTCAGGGATTCTGATTCTGTGAAAATTGGATTATCCTGCTCTGGGCTGAGGTTGGAAGTGTCCACAGCCTCTCTGGGCCTGATGCCTTAGGTTTGAACTTTTCTATGTTCCCAGCCCTGCCCTGCCCAGTGTCACTCTGCAGTTCCCTGGAGCTCGTTCAGTGCTGTTCTCTCATGCTCACACACACACAACAAAGCCTCTCCAGCTCTCCAAGGACACCCAGAGCCTCCTAGGCCCAACAACTGCAAACCACAATCTTGGGGACAGGGGGGCAAGCTTGGGCAAATTCCATCCTTGCCTGGCTTCTGCTTGGGGAATTGATGCTGAGATCCAAGTGGGAAGAACTCGTGAGCTGTCATTGTCCATGTTGGGATGCACTGAGGCAGGAGCCTCTGGAGCCCAGAGTGTACCTCTGAAGGCCTTTCCAATCAATCCCTCCTTGATTCCTTTATTCCTGCCTGCTCTCTGTTTCTAGGGAGCCATTTAAGGCATCAGGCCCTGTCCCAGCACTTTCTCTCTCACATTGGGGACTTCTTTTTGTTTAGTTTGCCTCCTGTTGGAATTCCTTTCCCTGCAGCTTGTGTCCATTGCTCTTTGTTTTTCCCTCTGCACCTCTGAGAAGAGTAGGACTTCATCCTCTCTGTAGCTTCTTTTTTGAATCTGAGCTCAGCCTTCCAGAGAAGTCATATGAGGGCTGGTTAAATCCCGATTCCTCCATGTATTCTCTTTACTGATTACACAGAAAAAGAGCATTTCCAGCCTTTGTGAGAAGAGATTCTCGAGATTTTTTTCCCCATTAAAATTTTCCCAACTGATAATTCTGGGAACAAAAACGAGCTGATCAGCTGAGTTATTTTGTGTAGTTAATTCTGGCCCAAACATTTCATGTAGATAATTCTGGCTCATTTAAATCTGCACTTGTGATATCTCTGATATCTGGGGAGTTCTCCTGGTTGTTTCTGGAAGTGTAAATAAAAGTTTGGCTCCCCTGTCCAGTGGTGGTTGCACTGCTAATTTACAAACTGGTTATTTTGGTTTTTGCCCAACTAATGCTCTGAGACAATACCTAGGAATTGTTTGGGAGACAGGATATGCTCCCATTCAGCAGCATGGACGGGGCTGAATCAGATTTGGCTTTTTTCACTCTTATCTACCAACACAGTTCCACCTTTGCTCCCTCAGACATCTCCACAGGCTCTCATCCCACCCCTGCTTAAAGCAACAGAAACCCCTGGTCTGCAACACAGACCTCACCATGTTCCAGATAATTTGAAGTGGAAAAAAATCACCGTTAATAAACTAATTATGCCTTAAACACAAGAGAAAATCCCCACAAGAGTCAGGGCGAGGTGCTCTGCAGAAGGGCATCCTGTACTGCTTGGTCTCAAGGCTGCAGAACAACTCCTGGTTTTATTTAACACTGGAGATGGAGTCAGCTTGGTGGTGGGGCTGGTTCCAGCATGGGAAAAGCTTGGAAATCAAGGCAGGCAGCTTGTGAAAGTCTGTCTGTCCAGTTAGGCCACCAAAGAGGAGAGAAATCGGAGTTGTTGTCACTGATTTTCATGTTGCCAGGAAAAGCCAGCCCCTCTATCCTTGCTGTTTTCTATCCTAACTCTGTTCCTGTCCATTTTTCCCTCCCCTGCCTGAAGTCAGGGAGTTTTCACTTGAATCTTTATCCTTGTGATGCCTTAGGTCTTAACTTTTCTATTTTTCAAATCCTGTACTGCCCAGTGTAACTCTGAAGTTTCCTGTAGCTCGTTAGGTACCACTCTCCTAAGATACCTTAGTCTATATGCTCAGACAGCCATAACAACAAAGCCTCTCCAGCTCGCTCTCCAAGGACACCCAGACTGCCCCAAGCCCAAAATGTGTAAACCAACATCTTGAGATGGGGGGCGGGGCAAGCTTGGGGAAATTCCATCATTAGCTAAAGTTTTAATTGGCAAATTTATGCTGAGGATAAATGGATCAAACCTATAAAAGTGTGAAGAACTCGGGAGCTGTCCTTGTCCATGTTGGGATGCACTGAGGCAGGAGCCTCTGGAGCCCAGAGTGTACCTCTGAAGGCCTTTCCAATCAATCCCTCCTTGATTCCTTTATTCCTGTCTGGGATCTGCTTCTAGGGAGCCATTTAAGGCATCACTTGGCATAGCCAAATTCAATATTTTCCTGCATTGCTGCACAACCTTGAGGCAGCCTTGTGCCTGAATATTCATGGAGCTCCTTGGGCAGGTGCTGGAACCACCTTGACTGCTGAACCAACACACTCTGACAGCTTCTTTGCTTTGATCAATGAACTCTCTTAAATATAAGGCTGAGGAATGATGGAGAGGAATATTTTTGGTCAGGAAGGAAGGACTTGATTCAATCAAGAGGCTGAAACAGCCGAGTGAAACCAATAACACACAATGGTCCGAGGCTGTGCACCAAGGCCAAGAGCTTCTACCACAAGGGGCAGAAGATTTTGTGTGTTGGTGAAGACCTTGGATCTGATCAGTTTAAGGTCAGAGGATGTGAGATGACTTTGAGAGCGTTCACTTTTGCTCTGCAAAACATCGTTTGCACTGAATAACCTTTCCCTAGGTTGGGATGGCCACTGGCTGGGGAAAGCCCCAGCCTTGGCACCCTGAATCAGGTGTGAGTTTGCCATGCTGCAAAGCAAATACTCACCCACTCCTCACTGTACTTGGACACTGATTTTGCAGCTTCCTTGGGCAGCAAAATTTTGGGACAACAGCTCAAATCCCACTGGTAAAGAGACGTGTTCGAGCTATGAAGAACTGTCAATTGCTCTGTTGTTTGTTTTTTTTTCCCAAAAAATACAGACTACAGGGAACAGAACAACTTTGGAGCACAGATATGTGATTCCTCCTGCCCTCCAATTCTTGAAAGAACAATGAAAAAATGCCAGAAACTTCCCACTTGAAATTACATTCTTTTCCTCTCTCATTTTCCATCCAAACTGGCTGCCCCCAGGTCACAGACACTGCCCAAGCATATTGGTTTTCTTGCTGCTATTACTGTTGCACAAAGCTAAAGAAGGGGTTGAAAAGACTGGAAAAACTGAAAGAGGCAGAAATTATAATTATTTTTTTTTAATCTGGTAATGGAGATTTCCTTCTTGACAACTTCCCTGCAGTCAAAGGAGGATTTTGATGGCTTTTGCTTCTAGGAAATATATTTCAGGCGAGCAGGATGCCCCTCCTTGACAAAAAATCAGGCAGGATTTTCATTTTTATGCACTCAAGAAGGAAAATTACTAAAATATTTCACATGAATGATGGAGAAACAACATTTCTGTGGCTGCTGCTGTCCCTCGTGGTGGAGACTTTGTGGATGTGCACAGATTTCTGCTGGTCGAGTGTTGGTTCATTTGGCCTAAGATACAAACCCAAACTCTGGCATCCAAATATTGCCTCAAATAATACCTCAGGGGCCAGGCAATTACCCCTCTTACAATTAATTTAATCTCAGCAGCTCTTGTGTTCTTTCCATGCTTCTCCTTCTCCATTTCTGCAGGTGATACTGGGATTTTGGCTGCTTTCTTTAAGCTACATAATTAGGGCATCATCTCTTTTCCCTGCCAAAAGAAGTCACAGTGAAATACAAAGTCCTGGTTTCTTGCTGATGATTTCCCCTTTTTGTGCAGTTTATAGACTGAAGGAAAAAAAAAATAACTGAGAAATCAGGCTGGAAGTGACATTTAGAAAGAAGGAATTTTTTAAAACCTCCATAATTTCAGCTGGGTCAATGTTTTCTTTCAGGCTGTGGTGTTTTGATAACCTGGAAATGGTAAGTTCAGAATGGTACTTCAGCAATGTTTCCTAAGGAAATGAGCCTTATCCATCACCCTGTCTGGCCTCCTCTGAATCCCTTTTGGAAACTGTGGTTGGTATTTAGGCTTTTAGATCTCTTTCAGATCTTCAGTGAGATTTTGGAGCCCTCAGAAATACTAAATTCCTAGCAATGTCATGAAAACAGGCTGAGTTAACCACACTGTTGGAGGCCAAGAAATCCATCTCTGTAGGAGCGAGCTACAAGAAATGTTTCTTTTTTTCCATTTGAGCTCCCAAAGCTCCAGTCAAATATTTTTTTCAGCTCCCTGTTCCACTCCATGTCCCTGTGAGGGCTCTTCAAAAGGAGAAAACTCCTGCTTTGTGTGCTTGGATTTTCCAGGCTGCATCTGCCTGATTCTCATTTTCAGTACAGGGACTTCTACGTTCAACAAACAGCTTCGTTTAGGTCAGACTCTGTGGGTTTGTCCACAAAACAATTGGAGTGCAGGAAAATAAAACTGACTAAACTCGTGCTTTTTATTTTGAAGTAAAAGCTTGAGTAAACATATGTTTGGTTTCAATCCAGATTTTTGCTCACTTTTGTTTAATCTGAATGAAAAACCTCATATTTTTTTCTGCAATGAGCATCAGCTCCACAGGATTTTATACCCATTTTACACCCAAGAAGTTGTTCAAAGATGTATTCAGGCAAGGACAATGTCAGACCCAACAAGAGCAGAAATATAAGTTAAAACCACAAAAAAACATCTTTCCATGTTAACAAATAGCAACATTTTTTCTTGAAATAAGCAATTCACTGGCGTCTAAATTACCATTTACTGTGCTAGTTCACTTAAGCTACATAATAAAGTAAATAGGTCTATAAATTTGTTTGAAAAATTCTCAAAGGAGTTGCTGTGAAATTGCTATAATTGCTCCAATTGCCATTATCCATTTCTATAGGGATATAAGTAGTGAAAAAAAAAAGAGAATTAGAAGCATGGAAATATTTTTTGTAAAGTGGATTTGATTTGACCAACAGCATTTTCCAAAATATTTTACAAAGGAAAATACAGCTAATTTCAGACTTTCAAACAGGTTTTATTTTGGCTGTGAAATGCTGAAGTTTTGGTACTTTTAACAACAGTTTTGTAATTCAGATTTGCACTTCTTTTTCACAGAAATGTTTTACCCAACTTTAGGAAACAAAGTTGTTCGGAAGGATTAAATAAAATGGAGGGATTATAGGAAAAACGCTGTAATCCCTATTTTGGGTGAAGTAGGGGTTTTCTCCTCGTTTTCCTTACTTTGCTAAAAAGTACAAAAGACTTTTTGATTGCCCTTGATTTTTCCTGTAGGTTTTTCTAATCTGACTAAAAATAATCCATCATTCCCCAGGATTTTTCCATGCACCAGTCACCAGTTTCCTCTCTAAAAATAAGGTCCTTTGAGGGCGAACTGGAACCTTTTGGAAAAACTAGAAAGACTTGGCAGTGCTGGACTCTGCCATTATCCCAGATTGCAACATCCAATTTCTTGCAAATATCTGAGGGAGACTTGATGGCCTTTGATTCTGGGTGGCTGAATGGAGAGTTTAGCATAAAAATGAAGTGACATTGTGGAATTATGTTGTATTTCTGTGGATGGATCTCACCAGAACAGGCTGCACCGGTGTTATGTTTTTTTAAATAATTGAGATTTTCAATGGTACATTCAACCTCTATCCTTACTGGAGCTGGCAAAGCTCAGCAGGAGCATGGATAATTCAAAGCTTTCGTAGCCTTCAGATATCTTGAGAGGAAAAAGGGGCGTTTCTGCTTTTTCCAGCTCTCCTGAGATGTGTAGGGAAAGGGAAAGGAGTGAGCTGCCTTTCAGGGATGTGGCCATGGACAGCAGAAATACAGATTGGTCTTGCTAGAGCTGCTGCGTGAGACAAGGAATGGGCTGCACTAAAATGTGAATTTCATGGGTTTTTTAGACAAGTACAGACTCATTTAAAGAAATACTTGATAAAGGAGCTGACCTTTTAAAGAGAAAACAGTAAACAAAAGTATTGAGCTCATGGAGGGGGGATTTTGATAAATGAATAGACTGGTAATGAGAACACGCTTCTTGTGCATCCAAACCCAAAATTAAATGGAGAACTGAGGTGGTAAAAATAGACATTGGCTGCTTCAGAGCAGCTTTCAGTGCATGAAATAAGGCTTGAACATTTGCAAACAAATTAGGCTGTGTGTTGGGAAGGTTTCTGGTTTTCTTCTTTTTAAAGATTACTCACTCGACTGTTTTTTGATAACCCAAAACCCATCCATGAGGTGGAGGCCAGTGGCACAAGGGAAAGGCTTTGCCAGGAATGAGCACAGAATTCCAAATCTCTGAGGTTAGAAAATACTTCCAAGGGCATCGAGTCCAAGCTGTGCCCCATGCCCACCTTGTCCCCAGCCCAGAGCACTGAGTGCCACCTCCAGCCCTTCCTGGGACCCCTCCAGGGATGGGCACTGCAAACCTCCCTGGGCAGCTCTTGCCAAGGCCTCCCCTCCCTTGCCATGCACAAATTGCTCCTGGTGGCCAACCTGAAGGGACTGATGGGGCTTTTTCTGCCCTCTCTGGTGTCCAAGCACCACGAGAGCCCACCTGGATGGTCTAAAAGTGGGACTGGTGTCTTCGTAGATGCCCTGACCTTCTCAATATGGACAAGTTTCAAATGAGGTCTTCCATATCAAAGAATATTCCGTGGCAGAAATGCACCTGGATTCATTTTCAATGACATGGAAAAGCTTTAAAGGGCCTTCCCTGGAGATCTTGCTGTGCTATCCTGGTGTGCATTGAAGCATCAGAGGCTTCAGTGTGGGAAAGAGATGTGTGGGAAAGAAATGAGGATGCTGGAATGTCCAAGATGTGGGGGAATGGTGGGCAGAGTGAAATGTTTGGGACTGGCATGTGTGTGTTTTAGCAGGGAGAAGGAGAAAGTGCAGAGCAGCAGCTGGTGAGGAAGGAAAGAAGAAGAAGGAAGAAGGGAGAAGGGAGAAGGGAGAAGGGAGAAGGGAGAAGGAAGAAGGAAGAAGGGAGAAGGGAGAAGGGAGAAGGAAGAAGGAAGAAGGGAGAAGGGAGAAGGAAGGAGGCCCCACAGCAACACAGAGAAGTGACTGTATTTGTATTTGAGGAGTGACAGGTGAATTTGCAGGATCCAGCCTTGTCTGAGATGGTTCATAGGGCGAGATAGTTTTTTGTGGTGTTATCCAGAGTATTTCTGTTTAATTCCTTTTAAATCTGGTGGCAAAAAAGCTTCTTATCTTTAAGCTGTAACCTCCTTCTCTTTGTCCAGGATAATTTTTTCCAGCCCAGGTTGGATGGGGCTTGGAGCAACCTGGGATAGTGGAACAGGCCATCCATCAATCAGATGTCAAGGAAAGCCTGGAATATTCAGCCTAAAGAGGGTGAAGGATGAAAGGGTTGACATGGGTGGAGAATAGAAAATCCCAATGATCTCACACAATGAATTTGGTTTTAAAACAGCTGATATCATTTTGGTTTTAAAACAAATAGGTTTAACAGCAGGTCGTGGCTTCTGAAGCTTGTTGTCCGGGGGAGTCTGTGGATATGGACAGTATCAGGAAATCTGGAAGTTTGGCAAACCCACTGAATCATAAAATGGCCTGGGTTGGAAGGGACCTTAAATATCACCCAGTGCCACCCCTGCCATGGCAGGGACACCTTCCACTGTCCCAGGCTGCTCCAAGCCCCAATGGCCAACCTGGCCTTGGGCACTGCCAGGGATCCAGGGGCAGCCCCAGCTGCTCTGGGCACCCTGTGCCAGGGCCTGCCCTCCCTGCCAGGGAACAATTCCCACTTCCCAATCTCCCACCCAACCCTGCCCTCATTTGGCTTAAAGCATAGAAAAGGTCTTTGAATAGACAGGGTTAGACCCTCCAAGGGCTCTAATGCCAGGTTACACAGGAATAAATGGGAAATAGATCCCCAGGCTCATGTGCTCCCTCTGTCGTGGCATGGGAGAGCACTTTTTATATTATTTTCTATTTTTCCAGCTGCCCAACACACACATTTCTCTTTTTGAAGCCATGGACACGTTCCCTGAGGCTCACAGGGGGTCCATAAGAAGTGGACAGATTCTAAAAAAGAGATTTTGCCTCTCTTCTGAGAGAATGTTGTTCATGTAAATACTGTGATCAGTTGACATCAGAGATGATTTGGCCCCAATTCTGTGCTAAAAAAACAATTTCTGAGTTCAAATATAGAGTCTTACATTTATTTTTTTCCTAGCCTTGCTAGTTTCCAAGGAGATCTAACCATGAAGATCGTCTGCAAAGGTGGTAATTAGGCAGCAATGAACAAGATGGACACAAAGAACTTATTGGCAAAAATCAAAATTTCCAAGCAGTTCTATCAGAGCATTCTGATCAGTTCTTTTCAGACATCCTAATTTGCCTCACACCATGGTTTTGTAAACAATTGGCTTTCAGATCAGTGCTTGAGCAGAAAAATGGAAAATGTCCTCAGATTGATGCAGATGGGATTTTTTTTTTTTTTCAGGATTTCTAGCAATTAAAAATAAGATCCAACAAATTCTACTGCCTATAAATGATAACAGTTGGGGTTTATAGCCCAGCGTTCAGAAAAAATGACAAAGGGGGGAGGAGCAAAGGCCGTGTATGAAACATGTTCTCCTTTTTATAAAAGACAGACTTGGGGTGAGAAATCTTGGATTTACCTTTGGAGTAAAGCAAAAAAAGGATTTGACCTTGGGCTGTCTTTTATACTTGATGGGAGTGAGGAAGGGTGAAGGAGTGGTAGGAAGAGTCTTTACTCTCATTGACTTCCTTGGGAATATCACCTGAATTTCTTTATTAATCTAACCCACCATATAACACTATTTCAGTATATAATACCTATATTTTCCTCCCTAGAGAAGGTGCTGTTTAGCTGAAAAATATTTACCTAGTTTGATGAAAATATATAGATTTTAAGCTAGAATATCATATTCAGTAAAGAAACCATTTTCTGTTAAATTTCCTCATAGTCACTGTCTCAGCGTAGCTTTCAGGCATATCTGGAATCAGGCTACAGGAGAAGGTTTAGAAAATAAATATCAATATTTATTTGGAAGGGTCAGTGTGGACACAGCCTGTGTGGAGAAAAGTGGGAAATCCAGTTCGTAGCTGGATTGCCACTTTGGGAAGTTGGAGTGAGGGGAGGTTGCTCTCTTCTGCTGTGTCCCAAGGGAAAGGATGACAGGAAATTGCTTTAAATTGTACCAGGGGAGGGGGAGATTGGAGATTATTAAAAAAAATTCCCTGGCAGAGTGGTGAGGCCTTGGGATGAGCTGCCCAGGGAGTGGTGCAGTCACTGTCTCTGGGAGTGTTCAGGAGGAGTCTGCATGTGGCCCTTGGGGACAGGGTTTGGGCTGATGCTGCTGCTGCTGCTGGGGTGGCACTGGGGGATCCTGAAGGTGTCTTGACGATTCTGTGATTCTGCGATCGTTATTATGATTTTCAAAAGGCCTGGATGAAGTTTTCGACCTTGTTTCTGACTTTCACACCTCCGTGTATCCCAAAATGGATCTCCTTTGTGTTAACAAAGGGATATTTATTTCCATCTGCACAGAATATGTGGGAGTCATGTGTGAAATGAGTAGTGAGGGCCTGAGGTGTGTGGAACACAAAACAAGGAATTTGCATTCAGGAGGAGTGGGGGAGATGCACAGAAACCTCTCTTTTTTATTTTTTTTTCCTGTATACAAACACTTTTTTTTTTCCATTGGATACTGAGCTCTGAAATGGTGACTAAACCCTTTATTTTGGGGCTGTTACTCCTCCTCCAGCTTGTGAGACTGGTATTTTGTACTGTACATGGAGTTACATCAGAGACATTTTTATCTGATGCTTCCTCGAGCTGGCAACAGGGAGCAGCAGCAGAACAAACATTTCCCTCTGGCTGCTGGACACAGCCCCGGACCTGCTGTTTTCCTCCAGAGCCCAAGAAGTCAGTGAGTTCGTAAATCAGGATTTGTGTTGGAAGCTGAAATGATCAGCAGCACCAAAGTGAAGTGGAGAAAACATTATTTTATATAATTGCAGCCCCTGTCAGTGGGGAGGGTTGGAGGGAGCGAGAAGGATTTACCTGCTCACAGTCACAGCACTGGGAAGGTGGCCTGGATAGAGAGGCTTTTCACTCTCTTTACACCTCTGCTAATGTTGGAATAAAAAAGATAACAGCCTAAGAACTTTCTGTGGATTGTTATGTAATAAGATATTGGGCTCCTCACATTTCTCATCCTTGTATATGTATAGGGACTCTAAAGAGAGCTGCAGCAGAGAGTCCCCAACAAGATTCTCTGAGGTTGGATAAATTGGGGACTGGGAACAAAGAGAATTCCTGCTGCATGGGTACCTAGGCCTTGCAGGGTGTCAGAGATCACCTCTGAAAGAGAGAGTCACTTACACACCTTTGGGGTCACTTACAGACCTTCGGGGTCACAGACTGGGTGAGGCTGGAAGGGCCCACAGTGTGTCACTGGTGCCACCTCCCTGCTCCAGCAGGGCCATCCCAGAGCACAGGGCACAGGCTTGTGTCCAGATGGCTCTGCAATATCCCCGGGGAGGAGACTCCCCAGCCTCTCTGGACAATGTGCTCAGGGCTGGGCCCTGCCCAGGGCAGAAGTTGTGCCTCCTGTGCAGGGAATTGCTGGGCTCAGTCCCTGCCCGTGGCTCTGGGGCCATTGCTGGGCCCCCGGAGCAGAGCCCGGGCCCTGCTCGGAGCCTCCCTGCAGCCAGGGACAGCCAGGCCTGAGGGCCCCTCTCAGCCGGGGCTCCTCTCCAGGCTGAGCAGCCCCAGCTCCCTCAGCCTTTCCTGGGCACCGAGATGCTCCAGGCCCTTCCTCAGCTGCGCAGCCTCCGCCGGCCCCGCTCCAGGAGCTCCCTGGCCCTGCTGTGCTGAGGAGCCAGAGCTGGGCACGGCACCCCAGAGGTGTCCCCATGGCTGGGCAGAGGGGCAGGATCCCTCCCTGCCCTGCTGGGAATGATTTTCCTGATAACCCCCAGGACACTACAGATACAGAGAAAGGAAAGGTGTAACAACCCACACTGGTTGTTATTTGTGTGGGTACCAAAGAAGCTGCAACCGTGTTTCTAAGTTAATCTTAAATTTGGGGTTGATCTACACAAGGAGCTGACGGCCTGCCTGCCACAGCTCTGCCCCAGGGCACGACACCTTCCCCCTGGTAATGTGTTCATTAGCTCTGTCTTCTTACACAGAGCAACATCTGGCAAGCCATGAAGAACAGCTGATGTGATAAATGTCCATCAGTTACAGCTGATTTCAGCGCTGACCCGAGCAGGCAATCTGACCTCAGTGCTGTTCACATGGAAATGAAGTACAAGCTCCTATTGCAGGGACGCTGTGGCTAAATGGGAAACCTCTTGCTTTTCTTCTGTGATCACTTTAACAAATTGCCTGACTCGCTGGCTTTCACCTTCTTTCTCCTGCAATTACCGTGATTATTTGCTTTTGCGTTTAGCATTAGTACGACTTGTGTCTGGTAAAACTTCCCTGTGGAATCAATGGATGAATCAATCAAACCCTCACTCACCCTGCTCATCCTCTCGGTTCAGTTTGAGTCCGCTGGTGTTATTGGGTCCAGACACAATTAAAAACAGGAGCTAAAAACTGCAGCTGGGTGCACTGGTGTGTTTGTAGGAGGCAGAAATATATTGTATTATCTCCACATTGGTAGGGGAAAACCAGTGCTCAGTGTTTTTCACAAAATTCTCCCTCTCTTTGGCAGGCTGAACACATTTAATCTTCTGTGGTGTTATCCCAGGAACATTAATGCAAATAAAGCTGGCCTGGAATTTAGTCTAAGGGAAGTAATGGCTTAGTCAGGAGTGGCAGAGTGACATTTCAGGGCCATACTTTGCCATGCATCAGATCCAGCAATTTTAAAAGACCTTTTTGACCTTTTGATTAAAAAGACTCCCAGCATTTGTTCTTCTCCACCTCCTCATAAAGCTGTCACTCTTTTCAGTCCTTCTGTTGTGTTCTCTTCCTACTTAAAATAAAATGAAACTGTTGGCCTCTGGTCAAGTAACTTTGAGCTGGAGAACCAGCCTGTATCCATAGGAGTGAACACCTACACTCTGTTTTCCTAAGGAAAGTCAGGACCAGAGGACAAACATGGGACTGGAATTCTGTCCATGGCATCTCTGGCCTAGCAAGGCACTTAATACTGCCTCAGTATTGGCTTCGTATCCTGTTTTACTTGGACATGTGCTCAACTTGTCAGATCCAAAAGCACAGGATGAGCTTGCCCTGGACACTTTGGATCCTTGGCAACCTGAGTGGAATCATAGAATATCCTGAACTGGAAGGGACCCCCAGGGATCATCCAGTGCCAGCCCTGGCCCTGCCCAGACCCCCCAACAATCCCAGCCTGGGCATCCCTGGCAGCAGTGCCCAAAGGCTCCTGGAGCTGTGGCAGCCTCGGGGCCGTGCCCATTCCCTGGGGAGCCTGGGCAGTGCCCAGCACCCTCTGGGGGAAGAACCTTTCCCTGCTCCCCAGCCTGAGCCTGCCTTGGCCCAGCTCCAGCTGCTCCCTGGGTGCTGTCCATGCTCACTGAAGTGAGGCTTCTGTCCTAGTGGCCATTGCTGAAGTGGGGCTTTCACAGAGGGCTCAGAGAGGATCAGAGGAGAAAGAATGTAAAAGCTGTCT
This sequence comes from Erpornis zantholeuca, assembly GCA_013400515.1. Classification (NCBI taxonomy): domain Eukaryota; kingdom Metazoa; phylum Chordata; class Aves; order Passeriformes; family Timaliidae; genus Erpornis; species Erpornis zantholeuca. Next base: position 572,100 of record VZTN01028497.1, read on the forward strand.
ACGTAATGCTGTAAACTCCAGGCCAGATTATTTAATAGAATCACAGGATCATTAAGGTTGGAAAAGACCTCCAAGACCATAGAGTGGAACTTGTGCCCCATGCCCACCTTGTCCCCAGCCCAGAGCACTGAGTGCCACCTCCAGCCCTTCCTGGGACATCTCCAGGGATGGGCACTCCACACCTGCCTGGGCAGCCCCTTCTCATTTCCTATGGCTCAGGCTGTGCCAAACTCCCTGCTGGGAGGTATCTGAGTGCTGGTGAGAATTCCTGGGCTCTCTGTGCCTGCTAATTCCAAGCAGTGTCTGCATAGGGCAGAGAGAGTTGCACAGGGAGGAGGAGTGGGAAGCTGCTTCCATACAGGGGGGGTCCTTTGGTGGGGGGACTCAGGGGGAGACAATTTTCCACTGAGGGAGCTGGGGGTGTTCATTCTAGAGCAGAGGAGGCTCAGGGGGGACCTCATTGCTCCCCACAACTCCCTGACAGGAAATGGCCTTAAATTGCACCAGGAGAGGTTCACATTGGAGGTTGGAATGAACATTTTCACAGAAGGATCGATCAGGCACCGGAATGAGCTGCCCAGGGAGTGGTGCAGTCACTGTCTCTGGGAGTGTTCAGGAGGAGTCTGCATGTGGCCCTTGGGGACAGGGTTAAGGATGATGCTGCTGATGGTGGGACTGGATGATTTTGTCCCTCTCCAAAGACTGAGAAGAAACATCCAATTAATTCCATGGTGGAAAACCAAAGGGAAATGAGACTGAGGAAAGACAACCTTCTTTTGATGTAAATATTCTGATATTCTAAGGAGATTACAAATTTACGACTTTTAGAAACTAAAAATCCTATTCCTACTATGGACACAGGTAAAAAGATCCCATTTCTGGCTCTCCCAAATCCATCACCGTGCCCTGAACCCCAAGATTTTTCCTATTGCAGTGGTGTTCCTCAGAAACTGTTTCAGTTTTCCTTTGCTCCAGCTTCAAAGTTTTGTTCAGAATGAAACTCTTGGGGTGCATCTTCCAGATTGGGTTTGATGCCAGAATGATTTTTTGCTTTTTCTTTTATACCCCTCTTACACACTCTTTTATATAGTTTTATGTATTATTAGTGCTTTTAGCCTACAGACTTGGAACTTTCCAAGTCTGATAATTCAGCTGAGACCCATTGTATCATTAAACCAAAAAACTAAAGTCCTGTCCAAAACATATTTTTGTAAACTAAGATAAGCCCATCCAAGAAAAAGCTTCCTCAAAACAGAAAATTCACTTGAGCATATCATTAAAAAATCTTTGATAAATGCTAATTTTACAAAGGCTGTTAGTGTGTGTATTTCAGTGTGACAGTGTGCATTTATTTTCAGGACATTCCACCTAAATGAAGTACTATACCCAAAAATCCTGAAATAAATACCGAAGTAAAATCCCCTTTTCCCCACAAACCGTGTTTCAGTTTTAATTTTAAGACCAGAGAAAGGCAACAGGATCTGTAACATCCTGAGCAATTTTTAAAAATTGTACAAATGCAACCTATTCACTCCTTTTTGATGGCCGTGCTGATATTTAGCTTTAATAAATCCGCTTCCTGCTAGCTGCAAATTCCAAATAAACTTCTCCTGTGGAAAAGGACATGAGGAGGATTGCAAGCATTTAATTTTTCTCCTGACCCTTGCCAACATCAGTATGAAAGGAGTGTGATGATCACTCTGTTGACAAGGGGTATAATTAGCATTTGCTTACACTTCATAGTTCCTGCTCTGGGTGAAGTGGTGGATGGATGATAATCCTTGGGAATGGAAAAGAGAGGCTTTGGAAAAGGAGAGGATCTGTTGTTATAAATGAGGGAGTTTAAAGAGGGCAAAACCTTAAGTAGAGTTTAACAGTAGTGGGAAATAATAACAATTCCAGTTGCAGTGGAATAAAGCAGCAAAGAAGACTTAGGCCGTGTGTCAGGGTTTGGTTTTGATTTCTTTTCTCTAGGCTTTTCATCCTCAATAATTTTCCTGTCTAAAATAAAACGGGATTACAGTTGATTTCCCAGTTGCTCTGGGATGTCTCTGAACGTAAAATCCAATTTTGATGTTCTGTCATTTTTCTTTGCATTTTTTTAGAGCTCCTTCTATATTTTAAGGCTTTCTAGCACAGGGTTTGTTACAAAAATGGTGGAAATCAATACCATTGTAATACCTTCTTTTCTCAGGTCCTTTTTTGGACTGTGCACTATTCTTCCATGTTTTCAAAGGAGCCAAAAAGGCCACCAGGACGAGCAGAGGGATGGAGCAGCTCTGCTGGGAGGAAAGGCTGCCAGAGCTGCCATTGTTGAGGCTGGAGAGGAGAAGCTCTGGGCTGAGCTCAGTGTGGCCTTGCAGGGCCTGAAGGAGCCCACAGGAAGCATGGAGAGAGACAATTGCCAAGGGCTGCAGGGCCAGGAGGCAGGGAATGGCTTCCCAGTGCCAGAGGGCAGGGCTGGCTGGGAGATTGGGAAGTGGGAATTGTTCCCTGGCAGGGAGGGCAGGCCCTGGCACAGGGTGCCCAGAGCAGCTGTGGCTGCCCCTGGATCCCTGGCAGTGCCCAAGGCCAGGTTGGCCATTGGGGCTTGGAGCAGCCTGGGACAGTGGAAGGTGTCCCTGCCCATGGCAGAGGGAGTGGAATTTGATGATCTTTAAGGTCTTTCCAAGCCAAACCTCTCTGTGATTCCAGGATTCCATGAGTTGTCAAGGTACAAGACTGGCTCATGTCATTTACCAGCACAAGAACCTGAACACTTCAAATAATCAGGTGTTAAACTCTCCTCACCAAAAATAATCCAGCAACTCTTGAGCTTCACAGTTGTGGGTAGAAAAGCAGAATTTTGAAAGAGCCTTAACAGTGTTAATAACAGAGGAAAATGAGTAACAGCCAATGAGAAATGAGGAAAGCCACAACAGTGGTGTTGCTTTGCCTTTTCAAATGGAGTTTAGTGGCCAGACCCTGTGTAAACAACATCTTCCAGCATTCAGTGCCTCACATTAATGAAATTATTCACTCCAGTTGTGGAATTTGTCAGCATTTCAGGTGAGGCATTGGCAGCTTTACATCGAGCACTGGCCTCGTGTGCAGAAATCTTCCTAGCAGTCCTACTATTCTCTCATCCTTTTTCAATAAGAAAAAAATAACAAAATACCCTTTCCCTCATACAATATCTTAATGTTTTTTCACCCTAAATAATATTTTTTTATGCCAATCTCTCCTCCCAAAAGCCCCAAGAGCAAGGATGTCCCTTGGATTGGGGGTAAACAGGACATTTTTCTCAAGTGGACACACAATGGTTCATTTCCAGCTGGAGTGGGGACAAGGGAAAATTTTTTCTCTCCATGTCTGATGTTTCCTCCTCAGAAAACATTTCATAGTTTTGAGCTTTTTCTTAGATAACCCCATAAAAATTAAAACTTTTCTATAGTGAAATTAATGAGTTAAATGCTACATTTTCTTTCTTGTGACTATTTGTACTTCATTTTCAAATTACTGCTTTTTCCAGACTCTTTCTGAAAGTTTTAAGCTTTCAAGCATACCCAGTGCTCTTCTCCTGCTCTAACTCCCAGCACTACCAGGCTCAGTGAGTTGTTTGTGTCTCTGAGCACTTCACTGCAGAAGACAGAAAGTGAACTTCCTTTTTTCCTTCCTTCTTCCCTTTCCCTTCATTCCTTTTCTTTTCCCCTTTCTCTTCATTCCTCTCTCTTTCTCTTTATCTTTCTCTCTCTTTTTCTCTCTCCCTTTCCCTTTCCCTTTCCCCTTTCCCTTTCCCTTTCCCTTTCCCTTTCCCTTTCCCTTTCCCTTTCCCCT
>VZTN01028497.1:583355-609537 GCA_013400515.1 Erpornis zantholeuca
GTGCTGGGGGGGAGGGGGGGGGGAGAAAACAAAACCCCTCAGAACCCACACTGGGACAGAGCCTTATTATTGTGCTTATTAAGGGCTGTGTTGCTGCTTCAAAATGAGTTTAGTGTTATGTTCCCTCAGCATATGGAGGTTTGTTTGATACTGACTTGATTAGGGCTCTCCTGGGATCTATTCCACATCCTGCCCATTTGTTTCCTGAGACAGCGATGGTGCCCGAGCCCCCTCCCTGCCCTCTGGCAATGGCTCAGTGCCCCTCAGCCAGAAGGATGGAGCAGGGAGGGAGGTGTGCTGCCATGACAAAGCAGGGGAAAGGTCCTTGCAGGGAAAAACGCAGCCTGCAGACACCCTGAGGATGCTTCCCCTTTATCCCCCTCCCAGCCCTTACAAATGTGCTGTCAGGCACATCTTCCTCGTGAAGTGCTGGGCTTGAAAGCTGAGACAGGTGCAAGGAAGGATGAGATGCACGGGAAAATGAGGAGCTGTGCGTACATGTGGGCACGAAAAGGAACGCTTCAGTGAAAAAAAGCTGGATTTCTATTCTGGGGGTTTGTTGCTTTTTTGTGTCTCCGAGATAGTGCTCAGATGTGTTTCTCCTTTGCTCATAATGCTGGCAACTTTCTTTTGGAGTTGCATAGGAATCAGAATGAGAAACAGGAAGAAATTATGGGGCTGCCAAGGAGCTCTGAAAGAAACCTAAACAAGAAGGGAGTGGCTTATTTTTAACAGGGGAGGAAACTGCTCCTGGAGTTGCACTCACATGGGAGGTAAGGTGACTCCACACTGCCTGCGGAAGGAAATTTGATCTTCTAATAGATCAACTCACATAACTGGGGTCAAACCCAACCAAACAAACATGCTTATAGGCAGAAACACTCTCTTTTAGTTTGGAAATGGAGCGTAGGAGGAATACATTAGCAAAGTAATAACATCCCTACAGGGGTAACTGGATGAGATATCCTTGAGTGTTACACAGAACCTTTGGTCTCTTCTGGCCTTAAACACAGGAGAGAAGGTGGGAAAAAAAAATCCCTTTTCCAGCACAGAATAATCTGTATTTTTTGTTGTGGGTTTATTGAGAAGGGTGACCTGCACAGCACTTGTGCTTTCAACTCCTCCTGCTGCAAAAGAAGATTCCTCTTTCTTTCCCCTGACCCCACTGTGGCTGCCTCACCCCCTACCAGTGCCTGAATGATCCAGATCTCTGCAAATTCCCTTTTCCATAGCCAGTTTTTGTCTGTTTTGCTTTTTTCCCAGGATTGTTGGGGAGTTTCCTTTAATGAAAGGAGGTGGGTGTCTCTGCAAAAACCTTCTAACTCTGTTCTTCTCCTTGCTGTCCTTTTTGCCAGGCCTCAGTTGTCTGCCTGAAGTGCAGCAGAGCAAGGCAGACCCTGCATGGGCCTGTAAAACACAGGAACACTGTGAAAATTGTTTTATGGAAGAAAAGGAGAGGGATGGGGCCTCGGTGGGATTTTTTTCCTGTGAATTGCTGGATGTCTGATGGCACATGGCATTCTCTGGGGACATATTTGATAGGAGGATTATCAGGATATGCAGAGCATAACAAGGAAAAGTCCTGCACTTGAATTACAACAACCTCGTGGAGCTCCAGGCTGGGCAGAGGGAATGGAAAGCTGGAAAAGGCCCTGGGGGTGCTGCTGGCAGGGGCTGGACACGAGCCCAGGGGTGCCCAGGTGGGCAAGAGGTGCTGGCAGCTGGGCTGGATGAGGAATTGTGTGTCCAGCAGGAGCAGGGCAGGGATTGTCCCTCTGTGCCAGGCACTGAGAGGCCCTCGAGGGCTGTGTCCAGTTGTGGGTCCTGCAGGAGAGCCCTGGAGGGTCTAGTTTTAAATCTGCACTGCATAGGTGGAGTGATTTCCCCTCCTTCCACTTTGTCTTGCCTTGCTGGATTCAGCAGAGGCTGCTGCAGGGGCCACCATGAACGGAACAAGCTGCAGAGTCACCACCCAAATTATTCTTATTATAGGGAGGAAAAAGATATTCAGAGGGAGGAGGCCAGAGGATGCAAACCCCACACGATTTTGGTTAATGTAACCAACTATTTTCGAGTATAATTGAACCATTAAGTGGACCTGGGTGTTAATTGAGAGAGGGATATTCTTTGGTAATACAATTATCTATTGCCATTTCTCTTTTGTCTGCCATGCATTCAAGCCTGGCTCAATTATCTATTGTTCCACTGAGTTTATTACTAAGGTCAGGCTCTGCAACACAGAGCAAATTTCTGTCAGCTTGCCTTTGTCTGGCTGTGGCTGTGTGGCAGAGCCCACGAGGGAGTCAGTAATTCTGTCTGCTGAGCTCTGGGGAAATGGTCCTCAAGAAAAAGAGTGAAAAGCCACACTGAATAATGAGAATAAAACAAACTCCTGCCCATCTTCTGGTCAAGTGAGCACTGCTTGTATTTGTGCAGGGAACGAGACAGGGCCCATGGAAACAAGAGATGGTGGTGGTGTTTAATTAATTGATCCTCCATAATTAATGTGCTCAAGCAGGTGGGAAGGTGAAGTTTTCCTGTACCTTCTGAATAAGCACATTTCCTAATTTCTCTTCTTTTCTCCCTGCCACGTCCAGTAAAATACTTTGCCTCAAGCTGACTCTCAGCATGGAAGATTTCAGCCCAAGCAGTGACTCTGATGGGAGTTAAAACAAGCTGAAAATGTGGCTGTAATGAAAATTACAAGGCAGCTTTAACAATAGGTGCTACATCTGGGAACTCCAATTAGGTTAATTTGGCCACGTTTTAATCCACTGTGAGGAGGAATAGGGGTCCCTAACTCCTTGTGTTTGCCCAGAGCTGGATTAGGGATTAGGGCAGGAAGCCCAAATGTTTGCTTGCCTCCAGACAAGCAACAATGGCACATTTTGTCCCTCTTTTAGCCTGAAGAAATTCCTATTAGCAGAGGGTAAAATATCAGGCTGTAGCCAGAACTGCAGAATGTTCTGGCCTGGGAGCCACAGGCGAGGAGATGCCAAATGAAGATTTTAGCTGTCACAGCACCCCGAGCTGCCTGTCAGCCTGCTGGCCTGGAGCAGCCTCTGAGCTGAGAGAAACCTCCAAAGGAGAGGCTTTGAGAAGCCTCTGAGCTGAGAGAAACCTCCAAAGGAGAGGCTGCTGCAGGTGAACAGAGCTGACAGGGGACTGTCCTCGAGGGTGCTGCTCGGAGGGTGATGCATTTTGGGCTCAGTCCCCCTGCTCCACTGGGGTTCCACCTGGCTGGCACTCCAGCATTCATAAAGCCCAAATGCTAATGGCTCAAATTCCTTCTGGTGTCTCTGTAGATCTTAAAACTCAATAATTCTAAAATTTGAACAAATCATCAGATTAGTGGTGCCTCCAGGCCTGGAGCCCAGCACAGGGAGGACGTGGAGCTGCTGGAGAGAGCCCAGAGGAGGCAGCAGGATGAGCAGAGGATGGAGCAGCTCTGCTGGGAGGAAAGGCTGCCAGAGCTGCCATTGTTGAGCTTGGAGAGGAGAAGCTCTGGGCTGAGCTCAGTGTGGCCTTGCAGGGCCTGAAGGAGCCCACAGGAAGCATGGAGAGAGACAATTGCCAAGGGCTGCAGGGCCAGGAGGCAGGGAATGGCTTCCCAGTGCCAGAGGGCAGGGCTGGCTGGGAGATTGGGAAGTGGGAATTGTTCCCTGGCAGGGAGGGCAGGCCCTGGCACAGGGTGCCCAGAGCAGCTGTGGCTGCCCCTGGATCCCTGGCAGTGCCCAAGGCCAGGTTGGCCATTGGGGCTTGGAGCAGCATGGGACAGTGGAGGTGTCCCTGCCATGGCAGGGGTGGCACTGGGTGATCTTTAAGGTCCCTTCCCACACAAAACAATCCATGATTCTCTGATAGACTGGAAAATCCAAGTGCCAGGTCTATACTGTGCTCTGAGGTGAACTGAATCAAAACTTTCCTTCATGATCCATGGAGCTGCCTTTGAGAGGGAAGAGCTGAGTGTGGATTATTATAACCAGGCCTTCTGGAAACGTGGTGAGATCTCCTTCAGAGGGGAAAGGCACTGCCACGGCAGCTGAGTCTCTTAACACTCGTGGCAGTGCTTTATTATTCAGTTTATTCAGAGCATGATAAACATCCTAAAAACTGCTGTTCTAAATAATGAGTTCAGGCTCGACAATGTGCAAAAGGCAGAAATCAAATCTTCAAAGATAACCCACAAAAGTACTTGAATGAGGAGCCACCTCATTTCTTCTCAAAGTGCCTCCTGGAAACAAAGCCAGCAGATGAACAGATCAGTTTGCCATTAGCTTTGCATTTTCATTCTGTTTAATTGTATATTAATAGCTTTTGTCTGATATGAATTCTTTTCAACCAATAAAATTATTTTTTGATGTGCAAGGTGTGATTGATATGTAAATACAGCCAAAATGCAGGAAGTGCAGGGAGAAGGATGAAGTGAAGAACTTTGGGTGATGAGAGATTGTTTTCTAATTCAACCACAAGATGTGAGCTTTCTTTTCTCCTGCAGGAATGGGAGATGAAGATAATAAAGGTATTGTTGCATGTGCTGAATTAATTGAATTTTTCTAATTAGGGCGAATTGCCAGATGCTGGAAAATTCCTAATGTTGCTCCATATTTCTCCTTGCCATTCCCCCGTTGAAACAGCTCTGTTTAGTCTGATAAATTTCCTGCAAATTTACTTTCCTTGCTGACTTCCTTTGCTCCTTTGGGCTCCCCTGAGCTCCTTCTGCCTCCATAATTTTGAGGCTTTTTGGCAGTATTTAAGTGTTTCAGCAGTATTTAGCAGGATGACACCCAAGGTTTCATTAGTGCTGCTCTGCTCTCCTGGTGGTGACCCTTTCTAACGAAGCAGCTCCAATTAGCTCACCTTTCCTAAGGGGTTCAGGCTGCTCCTGTGCTTCCAGACTTCCCACAGGAGATGTTTGCACTGTCCCTCTTCACTTTTGGGGTTACCCACAGGCCACACAACTCGTGGGTGGCAGAAAATGACAATGGAAGTGTGCTGATCTAAAGTGGGAGGAGGCAGAGAGAGAGAAGAAGGGAGTGTTCTCTATTTAGTGAAGAAAAAGGGGAGAAAAGAGGCTGCAACCTCTTCAGGGGAGCTGCAGCTCAGAGCATGACATGGCTTTTTGTCACCAGGTTGGTTATTACTGGATTTGGAGAGTGTGCAGCTCTTCCTCTCTGTTTTGAAGTCATCCTGCTCCGGTGGAATGGAGCACAACTATCAGCCAGCAGAGTCACAGAGTCCTGCAGGGACCTGTTCCTCCTCAAGCTGCCCTGCAGGAAAGTAAGAGAAGGGGCAAAGAGAGACCTTTTCTCCCTGTTAAGCAGCTGCAAGATCACAGAAATCTGTGCAGTGCAAGGGAAATGAAGCAGAGTCCAGCATCAGTCTCCTTGCCTGAGGATCTTTCTGGTGCCTGTCCGAAGAATTGGGAAGGGTGAAGGATGAAAAATTGGGAGGCCTTAGGAAGAAGGTGGTGAGCAGGTTCAGACTGAAAAACTCCCCACTGTTAAGGAAAGCACTATTTTGATGCACTCTTTTTCTGATAAAGTGGTATTTGGAAGTTTTAGAGATGTGTGAATGTTCTGGTTAGGAAAGGTTGCTCTTCTTCCCTGATGATTCCACCACCAGTGAGCAGCTGTCATGAATGGCTCCTATTTCACAGAATCCCAGAATGGTTTGGGTGGGAAGGATCATCCAGTGCCAGCCCTGCCATGGCAGGGACACCTTCCACTGTCCCAGGCTGCTCCAAGCCCCAATGGCCACCCTGGCCTTGGGCACTGCCAGGGATCCAGGGGCAGCCACAGCTGCTCTGGGCACCCTGTGCCAGGGCCTGCCCTCCCTGCCAGGGAACAATTCCCACTTCCCAATCTCCCACCCAGCCCTGCCCTCCTTCATCTTAAAAGCCATTCCCTGTTGTTCTGTCACTCCAGGCCCTTGGGAAAATTCCCTCTCCAGTTCTCTTGGAGCTCCTTCAGGTACTGGAAAGGAGTTCTCAAAATTCTGCTCATTTCTCCTTGTAGAGCCCTCTCACCCTGCTCTGCCTTTCTGCTGCAGACAGGGAGGTCACAGCCAAGTGACAGCAACCCAGAAAAATCTGCATTTTGTGCTGAGGCTCCAAAATATCAAGTAAAAATGATTAAAAAAAAAAGCCTTAACACTTAAAGGCAAGGTTCTAACTTCCCTCTGTGTACCTGTCGCTAAAGTCACATTAACACTGAGTTACTTTGTCTTTAATTAGGTTTTGTTTTGTGTTATTTTGACAGTTCATCATCCTCTTCATGGATTACACAGGAATTTGGATATGTTTTGCTTGTTTCTGAGGGCAGAAATTTAATTGCAAGTTTTATTCTCAGGTTGTCTTGAGAAGCTCTTCTGTCAGTGTGACTTTACCAGTGCTTTATCTGCAGTGACAACTGTTGAAATGTATTTTTAGTTAACCAAAATAAGCACTTTTGTTAAGGATAATGAGAACAAAGCTTTTACATGCAATGAAAACCTCTGCTAGTGGCAGGAAGAGAGTTTGTTGTGCCATGGTTTGCTGTGAAATTGTTTAATTTTCACACAGAATCAATAAGGTTGGAAAAGACCTCGAAGAACATGGAGCCCAACCTTTACACGAGACATGAACTTTGAAATTTGAATATTTGAAATGTTTATTTTGACTATCAAGTGAAAAGAGCTGAAGATGTGATGTGCCAATATCTTGGCCTGCTCTAGCTGGGTTTAATCTGTGAGGTTTAGGGGACTTCAGGTTCACATAAAAACTCATCCTTGTCCTTGCAAAGACTTTCCCAGATGCTGCAGAGCGCAGTCAGAACTGTAGGAATGTGCACTGCTGCCCCAAAAATATCCATGTGGGATACTTCTCCCTCAGCCAGGGGCACCTGAGCTCTCACTGCAGCAGAGGTTTTCATCTGCTCAGATGGGTGAGATCGTGGCTGGTATCTGCAGAGCACGAGAAAATTCACTTGATATTCCATGACACAGAGAACAACTTGGCTTTTGATCACTTGGAGGAAAATGAGGAGGGAGAAAGGAGGGAGCAAGGAGAGAATGTGAATAATTAAAGCCCATTGACTGATGCCTTCCTGTAGTTTCACAGTGCTAAGTCTGATATAGCTGTTTAATTTCAAAGGCAACTGAATTAAGTTTCCTCTGTTCCTAGAGCAGAGCTTAGAAGCAACAAGACAACAGCAGGCAAGAGCAAAATGAGGGATTTTCTCCCAGGTCAGCACTTAGCACTCTGAGAGTTAAACATTTCCTGGAGATTATGCTTATAAATCATTTAGAGCCCAAGTTCACTGCTGATCCTGTAACAGAAGCAATGGAAGCCCTTTCTTTGCACTAAACACTTAAACTTAGGAGCCTAGGGGAGAAAAAAAGATGGGTTTCTTTCTTCAGAAAGCCAAAATCTGCACAAGAGAGCTATGCCTTGGTGGTGACAGAGCACATCCCAATTCAGACTCATTTAGCAGCTACACTCCCAATCTTTGGTCAGGATTTGCTTCCTCTCCAGGAATGGGACAAGGGATGGCAAAGGAGGGAATTATTCACAAGAGATCTTCTGTTCTTTAGCTGGAGTTCAGACCCTGGGGTTTAACTCCTGGTCTGTCCTACTCCTTTCTGCTCTTCATGACTTGGATTGCAGAAATTGTAAGAAGGATGTGAATGAACACAGCTGAGTGAAGGTAAAAGGGAAAAAACATCCCTGGGAAAAGCTGTTGGTCTTCTTCAGCCCAGGGAGGATGTGGAGCTGCTGGAGAGAGCCCAGAGGAGGCAGCAGGATGAGCAGAGGATGGAGCAGCTCTGCTGGGAGGAAAGGCTGCCAGAGCTGCCATTGTTGAGCCTGGAGAGGAGAAGCTCTGGGCTGAGCTCAGTGTGGCCTTGCAGGGCCTGAAGGAGCCCACAGGAAGCATGGAGAGAGACAATTGCCAAGGGCTGCAGGGCCAGGAGGCAGGGAATGGCTTCCCAGTGCCAGAGGGCAGGGCTGGGTGGGAGATTGGGAAGTGGGAATTGTTCCCTGGCAGGGAGGGCAGGCCCTGGCACAGGGTGCCCAGAGCAGCTGTGGCTGCCCCTGGATCCCTGGCAGTGCCCAAGGCCAGGTTGGCCATTGGGGCTTGGAGCAGCCTGGGACAGTGGAAGGTGTCCCTGCCATGGCTGGGGTGGCACTGGATGATCAATAAGGTCCCTTCCAACCCAACCATTCTGGCATTCTTCCCTCTGCACCTCTCCCAGGTTGTAACCTGTCACTGAAAATGGGGAAGATCTGTCCCAAAGCACAGCTTTGAGGTCATCCAGGAGCTGTTGGTTCTGCAAACATCCCTGTCCCAGCAGTCCCCCTTGGACAGCAGAGCAATGACTTACACAGCCAGGAGGTGATTTCCTTGGGCTGGAAAGCCAAACAGATTTCTCTGGTGTCACTCAGTGGACAATCCTCTTGGCCCTGTCAGTCAGCTTGGAAAATTGATTCCATTCTCCTGGCTTTAGCTCTTGGGATATTCCTGCTCCCTGAAGGACTTGTGAGGCTCTGAGGGAGCTGCCATGATCTGATCTGGCATGGATGGAGCTAGCTGTCCTCTCCAAGTTTAAGAATCTTCTTGGTCCTCCTAAACTTGGAAAATCCAGAAAAATGATGCTTCCCTTCTAATAATGAACCTTGTAAGGATGTAGGGGATGGTCTTCCATCGTTTCTCGGTGATCAGTGAAAGGAGGAGGAGGAGGAGGAGGAGGAGGAGGAGGCCTTTTAGACTCGAGGTTGTTGCAGCTGAGGGCAGGGCTGATGTCACAGCATTCCTCATGGAGAGCTTTAGCTTTCCTTCAACGGGAATATCAGTTCCCAAAGAGCTGACTAGCTCAGAAATCAGCTTTTCCTTCTGCCCAGCCCTTGGTTTTGCCTCATTGAACAAACCTTGGACAGTAAAGGAAATATTTTGCTGCAAATAATCTTGTTCCCACTTACCCAGCTCTCACATGGGCCTCAGGCTAAGCTGCTGTGCACAGAAATCAGACATTTCACCTCTCATTCAGTAATTGTGGCTTTGGCAGGAAAGCACAAAGGAAGTGCCTGGGTGACAAACTCGAAGGAAGGGTCTCTGCTCTGAGAGCAGCACAACAAGAAATGGGATGAAAACTGCAAAATACACATTTGTTCTGTGTCAAAAGAGGAGGATAATTTAGGGAATTGATGTTTCCCCTGAGTCCTGTGCCTTCTCCTTTTACCCTGAGAACTCCACCTCAGGCTGTGGTGCAACCTGAGTTATTAAAATGGGAGTGTGAGCAGAGACAGCCACGTCCTGATCCAATGGATGTCACCCAAAGGATGTCACTTTGCATCCTCCTCCCTGAAACACTTAGGCTTACAAAGAAGTCCTGATGTGTTTTCACATGAAAGAAGCCAACCCTAATGACTGCTGAAGGATTCAGCCAGCAGGCTGCAAAACTCTTAAAAGATTTTTTTTTTATTCAAGGGCCTCTTCAGGAAAAGACTACTGGGAAAATGACACACGTGGGTCTTCCTTGGCTCGTGGTGTGGAGTCACAGCAGCTGCTGTGTTTCCTTCTGTGTTATTTAGGTGAGCTCTCAGCACAAATCTTTCCTCAGGAGTCTCTTCCTCTCCGTGGAGGGGGAAGTTGGATATTAATTGGAACAGAAACCTTATCTCACTGCGATACAAATCCCAGCACACAGAGTGTGCTGCGCTGCCTTTGCAAAAAAAAAAAAAAAAAAGGCACCAAAAGGCTTTTAACAGAAGTATTTTTCAGTTTTTAAAAGCTGTTCTTGTATTCCATTCCACAGTCAGCACTGCTAGAAGATGACACATCGAGAAGATCCCATGGGCTGGGTGCACTACACCCAACAGGCTCTCTTTGTTCCACCACTACATTCCTGTTTCTCCTGCAAGGGTTGGGATTTCCCTCACAGGCTTCCCTTCCCCTTCCTCTGACTGGGCCACAGCAAACTCCACTGGTGGCTCTGTGGACTGGTTTAACTGGGATAGAGTTGATTTTCTCCTCAGCAGCTGTGTCTGGGATTTGTGGTTAACAACCCAGGGATATTTCAGCTGTTCCTCACCAGGGTTCACACAGCATCGAGGTCTGTATTTTGTATTTACCAAAGCCCTTAGGAGCAAACTTCATATTTAAAGGTTTTGGAGTTAATTTAGTAAAGGAAATTATTTGCCCTGGACAATATATTAGATGTAATTACATCTAATATTTCTTTCTTTTACTTATCTTCCCACATGCTTCTTTTTCTGTCACAATAAATGAGTGACTGCACAATGCTCAATGTCCTGCTTTGGAAGCTGTAAACTATAAGGTTTTTTGTATATTTGACCTCAGTTTTAAAAATTTTCTGGGTTTGATTTGGCAGGATAAGATGATTTTAAAAAGCTTTTTACCTTTGAGGGTGACAGAGATAAAAGCAAACCTTGGCTTCACCAGCTTGGATGCCAAGATCCCCAAATTGTTTCTGTAAGCAGTGAAAGGAAAGGGTTTTAATGAAATTCCTTAGTAAGAAACACGAGTGGATTTTCCAACCAGGCAGTATTTGATGCAGGAAACAGGAAAATTTTCTATTTGCCCATATTTCAAGGAGGCAGGAAAATGGGAAGAGTTGATTCTTGTAAAGGAATCTAAAGGACTACAGATTCAATTCTCGTTTGCTGGCTCTTGTTTGAAGCTGGGAAAGAGTTTGTTCCTTTCGTGGAGCAATTGCCAAAGATTGATCTCCAGCCTGAGCTCCTGTGTTCCCATTGCAAAGATCATGAGAATATTTGAGACTGAACTACAGCCTGGAAAACCATAAGGACTCTGAATGGAAGGAAAATGGAATATATGCACGAGCTTGATTTAGCTCTAAAATGCAGATTATTAAAATTGCCTTCTTGATGACACAATCCAAGTGACATTTAATGAAAAATGGGATATTTTGAAGTGGAAGGATTGGAAAATATCTCAGTGATAGCAATGAAAACAGGACACCAAACTGCCCTGCATATGAGGATCATATATCACTAAAATAGACGAAGGTAATAGGAATAAAGGACTAATTTTAATTTGGAAGGAGGACAAAGGAAGAAAGAAATCTAATGGGTTACACTACACAGTTTGAGTGTCTTCTTGGTTTTTTTTAGCCAGCAGGAAGTGTCACAAAAATGACACACCCAAAACTCCCCACAGAACCTGATGGTTGCATTTTGTTTCTAAGGACTTTTTTTTTTTCCCAGTGGCTGAATCATTCTTAGTGCTTCAGTAATAACCATCAGATAAAGACTCCCAGGGATCTGAGGTCCTCTTGATATCTCTTGTCAGGGAAATTTGGGGAAATTTGCCAGGCTATTCCTTCAGAGTGAGGGAGTGTCAGGCACTTATTTGGCTTTTTTTTAATCTCTGTGAAAACTTCTTGCCTGTCTGTCCATTTAAAGCTATCTGTTTGTCCGTGTCCATATGTATATTACTCTTTTCCTAATAAAAACAGGTAGAAGATGCTGTTAATTCAACAATTTGGAACGCTGAAATCAAATAAAATGGCATGTACTCATATTACTGCTAATGCATATGCTATGCAAGAGCCTATGCTGAATTTTATGCCCATTTTATTAGGATCTGCAGGTTCCTTGATACATTCGGTGCTGTAACTCCACAGAAGTGTTTTATTTGCATTTCATGGCCACCAATTCAATTGCTGGGGCTGCTCTGCCAAACAACAGGAGGTGCTTCAGGACGAGGTTTGGTTTGGATCTCTCCTTGTCTATCCTCAGTGCTGGTGTGGTGCTTCAAAAGCTCTGCTCGTGTGAGCAGATTTCACTCCGTCCCAGCCAGAAGGGATAAAACCTCTGCTTTCCTTCAGAAACACTTCTTGCTATGAGCTGGCACTGACAGAGAACCCCGGGCCCTTCAAACACTGAGCTGTTTGCATGCACATGCTTGAGAGGGAAGGAGAAATTCTGGATTTTCCTGACACGACATCCACTTGTCAGTGACTGCCAGCTGCCACTGGAGCTGCATTGTCTGCTGGCTCTGCACCCTGAGACTCGGAGCTATTTCTGAGTCGCCTTCAAAACCCTTTCTCCCTGCACAGGAGCACTGAAAACCCTCCCCGTGCCTCAGCAGTCTTTGGGAATTCAACGAAAGGATCACCCCAGGGCATTTCTGACTGAAGGCAGGAGAGCAGCTCCCGTGGATGTGCTGCTCGCTGAGTGGTTAATGGAAGTTTGGCACATCCCTGAGGGCCTTTTCTGGCACGAATACAGAGCTCTGCACCTCTGGCCCCGGGGGATCTGCCAGGAAGATGGTTCATGTGTTTATGCCGGGGAGCTGTGATTCCTCTTTGCCTTCACCCTCCTGCTCGGAGCTGCTTCCGCTGAAAATGTGCAGAGAAACCTTCCTGACTGGGAAATTTCACAGTCATGGAATGGTTTGGGTTGGAAGGGACACCTTCCACTGAATCAGGATGCTCCAAGCCCTGTCCAGCCTTGGCCTTGGACACTTCCAGGGGTGGGGCAGCCACAGCTGCTCTGGGTGTTGGTTTGAACTGAGCTGTGCACACAACCGAGAGAAGAATTGCTGTTCATGCCCAAATCGTGAAAAAAAGCAAAATTAAGCTTCTGACCTGAGTGTTTACTGGTGTTTTTCAGTGCTAATTTAGAGGTCAAATGGTCATCAGGCTGCTTGCAATCCACTGGAGGGGTGGAGAGCCCCCAAATACAAACAGCACCTGAACTGAGGGGGCAGATTTTGTACAAGAACAGCAATTTTTCTTGTCAGCCTTGAAAAACTCATTTGCTAGTGGGAAATACATATGGAGAAGGTACCATTTTCATAGAAATAACTCAATTCTACCAGTTCCCTGTGTTTCCAGAGGAGATGAGAGTAAAACATGGCAGCACATTCCTTACGTGGAATAATGAGATTAGGCTCCAGTGATCAACACTCCCTTGGTTTCCTGTCCTGGGTGTGCAGATGAGGCAGGAATTCCTCTCAGGATAACTGGGATATTTACTCTATTTGGGAAGCTGGCAATGAGCACTCAAGGTGGCCTGAGGTATTTCTGTTAACAGCCTCAGTTACATTTCTACCACGACTCAGAAGAAAAATCTACTTCTGCCCCAGGCACAGAGCCCAGGAAATCTGTTCCCAGCTTTTCCATAAATATCCTTTGGGTTCTCCAGCAAGTCTCATTAGCAGTTATTTTTGATTCTGGCACATGACCATTGAAACCAGGGGCTTTGGGCTTTGTTGCCCCTCAAACACAGGTGGCTGCAGTGCCCCACAGCTCTGTTGGGAATATAAACTCACGTCTGCACCTCAGGCAGCAGCAGGCTCACCCTAAAGTCCTTTGGAAAGGTAAAACTAATGTTTCTGAGGAGCTGAAATAATGTGGCAGTGCCTTTAAACAGCGACAAAACGAAAGAAATTGAATTGTTACTGGCAAACATTCTTGGTAAATTGGCTATTTTCTTTTTGCCTGCAAACAGCTAAAGAAGGATTATTAAATCTAAGGAATACAAATGCTAAGTAACATGAAGAGCTTGAATCAGACCCAGAGTTAAACCTGGAAATAATTCTGTCCCTTATCCACTCTGTGGTGCCCTGTGGTAAGATTGGTTATTGTGCCAAAATCTAATAGTCTGCTTTCAGCCTCCTTGGGTGCCAGGACAAATCAGCCAGGGCATACTTTCCCTGCATTTGGGCTTCTCATTGCACTCTTAGTTGGCTTTTAGAGGAGCATTCTCAAATGTTCTTATCATTATCACCTGAAAAGATGTTTGCTTTCTGTTTAAATGCTAAATGGAAATGCACGTTCAGGTTGCTCACGGAATACACAATTTTTGATTGATTATTTTTGTATTTGATTATTTTATTCTTGTGCACTTAAGTAAAGCTTAAGGTGTTATCAAAAGCTTCAAACTGCAGGGTCTTTAGTCTTTTGTTTCTATTCATGTCTCCTTTTTTGGCTTTAATCACTGAATTTCTTGGCTTGGAAAACTTTCACACGTAGCAACACCTTCAAGCTGTGCACGCAATATATTGATATAGAGATGTGTGGAAGGCATTTGGGTACTGAAATCCTCTTGAAATATTTTTAAACAATCTTGGAAATGTGTATATAACATATCATCTATGTGGCAACGTTCTTTATAGACAAATTAGTGGTTCTACCCCTTCTTAGACCTACTGGTATGGAAATGGATTAACTGAGAGAGATTGGGAGGCACTGGCAATGAAATTACTGACACAAGCTCAGATTCCCTGTGAGATCTGGTGATTTTTTTTTTTTCAGCCTTGATGGTACAGCTGAAAATAAAAGGTATAGCCAGGGACTGCTGCAGAGATTCATTGATTGACCTCACCAGAGCTGGGTGCAGCTGCTCCAGCAAATGTTGCTGTTGCTGGTCAATAGCTGGGAGGGTTTTAGACAGTCCCTGCTGTCCCTGCTTGAGGCCTTAGGTTTGAACTTTTCTATGTTCCCAGCCCTGCCCTGCCCAGTGTCACTCTGCAGTTCCCTGGAGCTCGTTCAGTGCTGTTCTCTCATGCTCACACACACACAACAAAGCCTCTCCAGCTCTCCAAGGACACCCAGACCCTCCTAGGCCCAACAACTGCAAACCACAATCTTGGGGACAGGGGGGCAAGCTTGGGCAAATTCCATCCTTGCCTGGCTTCTGCTTGGGGAATTGATGCTGAGATCCAAGTGGGAAGAACTCGGGAGCTGTCCTTGTCCATGTTGGGATGCACTGAGGCAGGAGCCTCTGGAGCCCAGAGTGTACCTCTGAAGGCCTTTCCAACCAATCCCTCCTTGATTTCTTTATTCCTTTATTCCTTGATTCCTTTATTCCTGCCTGCTCTCTGTTTCCAGGGAGCCATTTAAGGCATCATGCTCACCCTGCCCAGGATTTCATTTCATGCTGCTAATTGGTGAAACTGTCTTGGGACCAGCTGGGGAATCAGTCACTGGAAGAAGTGGGTCAGATACCTTTGATTAATTCTTGAAGCAGGGAGGAACTTCTCCCAGGTTGTGTGGCTGCTCCCTGTGGTCCTGCTCATGGTTGGCAGTCGATAGGAAAGAAATGATTTCCCTGGGTCTGTAACTGCAGTGTAAAACAGGCAGAGAGTCTAGAATGTCTGCAGGGATCACAGAATGGATTGGGAAGGGACCTTAAAGATCATCTCATTCCACCTCCTGCCATGGCAGGGACACCTTCCACTGTCCCAGGCTGCTCCAAGCCCCAGTGTCCAACCTGGCCTTGGGCACTGCCAGGGATGGGGAGTCCACAACTTCTGTGGGAAAACTGTTCCAGTGCCTCACCACCCCCACAGGGAAGAATTTCTTCCTGAGATCCCATCTAACCCTACTCCCTTTCAGTGTGAAGCCATTCCCCCTTGTCCTGTGACTCCATCCCGTGGAAATAATCTCTCTCCATATTTCTTGTTGGCTCCCTTCAGGTACTGATGTGAGTTAATAATCAATAAAGAGCACAAGAAATAAAATCCCAACACTTTTCCGCTAAATTATCTCCTGCTCTGAGTTGCATAAGTGGTTTTAGTTTCTCTGATCCTGTGCCCCGGGGCAGGGACTGCATTTTCAATTCCCGTGGAGTGCTCAGAACATCACAGCTCTTATCAGACAGCTTTACAAACAAGTGATGTGGCTGCTTGGGATTCTGTCAAAACTGTGAGAGCGTGAACAGCTCAGGAAGGGGAGTTCACTTCAGACACCACACTTAAAAATAGACTTGTGCTCTTCGGGGATGTCTTTCCCAAGATTTGTGGTCCAGCTGTGAGGGGATTGCTGATCCTGGCCTGGCACTGAGTTAAGTCAGGCAGGAGATCCCAGGAGGGACCTGAGGGATCTGGGACTGGATTGGGGAAGGGAGGGATGAACCTTCCCAGGAGGATCCACAAAACCCTGCAGGCTGCTGCTGAAAGGGAGAGGCTGGCTCTGCTTAGTCCAGACTAAGTGCTTGAGTAATTATCAGCTTCTTAATTGATGGTGAGGTATGACTGAGCCTGAAAGGTCCTGGAGACTGCTGGAGAGCCTCTGAGGATGATAAGAACATCTTGGAGCATCGGGTTTTCCCAAGAGAAGCCTTTCCCCCTCTCTGTCAGGCAGGTTTTGTGCCTGGGGTGACCTTCCAGGCTGTTCTTTACCACAAGCCAGTCTAACAGAGCTAGTGTAAATCCAGCAGGGAATGTTTGCAGGGGTCATGGCCACAACAGGGAATGCACTGCAGGTGCATCCTGAGGCTTCAGAGCAATGATCCACCCACAGCAGCTGAGCCTGTTGCATGATGAAGACTTGAAAGTTTGTCCTGGAATACTGGAGGCAAAAAAAAATGCCTGTAATGGCTAATTAGATAAAAAATATATTGATGTTTTCCTGGCTAATTCCTGATAACCAGAGCTGTGATCTTACATGACCTTCGTTCCTCCAGAAAGGAAGTTCTTCTACCCAGGAGGATTAATTTCAGATGGAAGTTATGGAATTAAATGAACAATTACAAATAGAGAGAGAGTAAATAAGGGCATGGGTAAAAAGGAGCAAGGGTAAATAAATAGCCTTAATAAGCTGATGTGTTCCTTCACATAAATCATGGAATGCTTTGGGTTGGAAAGGACCCTAAAGATCATCCAGGGACACCTTCCACTGGACCAGGTTGTTCCAAGCCCCATCCACCCTGACCTCTTCTGCCTCACATCCTTCCATCCACTTCTACAACTGATGATTATTATTTTATTTTTTCTAGGGCAGTTTTCGAATATCACTCAGAGAATTGTAAAATAGCTCTGGTTTGAAGGGACCTTCGATGACCATCTGGCCTTCCCCATTTTGTGGGGAAGGGAACCCACTGGGGTTATTTACCACCCTGTCCAATCACCTCTGGAAAATCTCCAGTAGTGGGGACCCTACCAGGTCCTTGGGGATGTTGTTCCAGTGCCTGGTTATTCTTACTGTAAAAAATTTCTTTTTAGGTCAAAACGACATTGAGATTCCTCAACTCTTCTCCTGTTTTCACCAACCAATGCAAGGAGGTGCTCAGTATTTATTGCAGCAGGAACATGGGTATTTGTTTGTTGGCTGGGAGGGTTATTAGTTCTAAACCTCATTTTTTAGGCTGTTTTATTAAGAATGTAGGCATTAAGTCAGGTAACAAAGTTTAAAACAACAAAATTGTGTTGGAGGAAATATCATTAAGCATCTCACAGGCAGATGGATTTATGCTGTGATCTGTTGGGGATTGTTGGGGTTTCACATGAAAGCTGGAATACCAAAATCCAGCCTGCACTTGGCTATTTTAGCCTAGAGAAAAATACAAATGAATTTTGAAAGCAAGGCATCAAGGCACCCAGAGCCATTCCAGCTGTCACGTGAGGTGTTGTGGGTTTCAGTTCATGAATGCTTTTGTTTGATGTACTTCAATTTGCTTTATTTTGTTTTTAATGCAATGGATTATTAGGAAAAAAAATCCCCTTTTTTTTTCCTTTTCCTGGTGGTTCCTACTCCCTGTGTGCACTGTGTGTGATATGGCTCAAGGGTTTTCTTGAACTTGCCTGGTTTGAAATGGCTCCTGAACAGTGTCCACATGCATCAGGAAACATCCCTGATCCAAAATATTGCCAGCATTGCAGATGGCACAGGGTTGGAGACACAGCTTTTGGTCTTGCAGGGGAAGTTTTGGCCTTCCAGAGGTAAATGAGCTGCAGCTCTGCTGTGGAACACTTCATCCAAGGCAACCATTGAAATGAGAATGTGCTCTGGTTTTTCATAATTTTTTTTATACATTATTTTATTTTCTTAATTCATCCCTAGATTATAACTCTGAGCTTGTAATATAAAATATAATGGATTTTGACATATTGTTGCACTGACTTCAGCATCAGTGACCAGAAATCTTCTCCTGAGCTCCAACATCAAATTCCCTATGGGAAGAGAGGCTTTTGATAGATCTGTAGATCTTTTTTTTAAAGGCCTTGCAACAGCTCCTGAAGAACCTTTGATTTAAGCAGCACCTTTTATCTGCTGTGGTACTTCTGCTGAAGAGAATCTTTATTTTTCAGGTTTTTTTGAAAGGATTTTTGGTTTTTGCTTGCTACCAATGCCAACAGGATATTCTTTTTACTTTGGAAAGCCTGGAATCCTTGTGAAGGGAGAATAGAGGATTCTCCTGGCCCTTTCACCTTCAGTCTTGTCTGTGGTGTGACAAGGAGCACTCAGAAAGAGAACCAAGGAGAAGACACAAAGAGCAGAGGTTGAGACATTAAATTTGGAATGGTGGTGATGCCTTAGGTTTGAACTTTTCTATGTTCCCAGCCCTGCCCTGCCCAGTGTCACTCTGCAGTTCCCTGGAGCTCGTTCAGTGCTGTTCTCTCATGCTCACACACACACAACAAAGCCTCTCCAGCTCTCCAAGGACACCCAGACCCTCCTAGGCCCAACATCTGCAAACCACAATCTTGGGGACAGGGGGGCAAGCTTGGGCAAATTCCATCCTTGCCTGGCTTCTGCTTGGGGAATTGATGCTGAGATCCAAGTGGGAAGAACTCGGGAGCTGTCCTTGTCCATGTTGGGATGCACTGAGGCAGGAGCCTCTGGAGCCCAGAGTGTACCTCTGAAGGCCTTTCCAATCAATCCCTCCTTGATTCCTTTATTCCTGCCTGGGCTCTGTTTCTAGGGAGCCATTTAAGGCATCAGTGGTGGGAGATGTGGCCACCTCCTGTGTGGAGAACACTGGAAGAGGAAAGAGGTGATGGTTCAGTTTGTGTGCTCCAGCTGAGGGCAAAATCCATCCTAAACCAACTGGAATTTCTGCACTTGTCCTTAGATAAGATTGTGGGCACACCATGGAGCTCTGTGGGCTCCCTTGGTGCAGGAGCCGGTGAGGGAACGCAGACAGATGGAAAACCATGGGAGAGGTTTGTTTTCCCTCAGGAAGCTCAGCTGGTAGAGCAGTGGGGCCATCCTGCCCAGCCATGCTGTGAAATGAGTAATGGCACCCTGGGAGCAGAACAAGGCAGGACAGGAAGGAAGGAAGGCACCTTTTTGGCTCTCGTGCACCCTTTTTGGCTCTGTGAAGGAGCATGGGGGTTTCAGGCTGAGCAAATCCTGTGTGCACTGAAATTCCTACAAATTCTCCAGGAAGAGATGGGGGTTCCTCAGTGAATCCCACATTTACAGCCATCAGCTCCCAGGACAGCTGGCTCTGCCCCTGCCACACTGCCTGTGTGGGGCTTGTTTGCACTGCTGGGAAACACTGAGAGCCCTAAAGGATGGCATGGATCTTCCAGGGCAGTTTAGAAGTGAAGCTGCAGAGATGTGGAGCTGGAAGAACTGACTGTTCCTGAACACATTTGAGAGAAGTTGGACCTGCAGGACCAGGAAGGATATCAAAAGACTGTTGAATGGTTTGGGTTGGATGGGACCTTATTGATCATCCCATGGGCAGGGACACCTTCCACTGTCCCAGGCTGCTCCAAGCCCCAATGGCCAACCTGGCCTTGGGCACTGCCAGGGATCCAGGGGCAGCCACAGCTGCTCTGGGCACCCTGTGCCAGGGCCTGCCCTCCCTGCCAGGGAACAATTCCCACTTCCCAATCTCCCAGCCAGCCCTGCCCTCTGGCACTGGGAAGCCATTCCCTGCCTCCTGGCCCTGCAGCCCTTGGCAATTGTCTCTCTCCATGCTTCCTGTGGGCTCCTTCAGGCCCTGCAAGGCCACACTGAGCTCAGCCCAGAGCTTCTCCTCTCCAGGCTCAACAATGGCAGCTCTGGCAGCCTTTCCTCCCAGCAGAGCTGCTCCATCCTCTGCTCATCCTGCTGCCTCCTCTGGGCTCTCTCCAGCAGCTCCACATCCTCCCTGTGCTGGGCCCAGGGCTGGGGCAGCTCTGCAGGTGAGGTCTCACCTGAGCGTGGCTCAAGGGCACAATCCCAATCCCAATCCTTTTCCTGCTGCCCCCACTGGGGATCACCCCAGGGCATGGGAGCATCTGGGGCAGGTTCAACTCTCACCCACCAGCACCCAAAGTCCTTCTCCATCTCCATATGGGAGGGATAAGATGGGATGTGCTGGCAGACTTGTCAGGGGAAGCTTGCAAGGCGTCGTTCTCTGCTGCTCCTGGCTTTATCCCCTGCACCTGCATTTGCATAAGCACCAAGTCGGAACAGGAGTTGAAAATCTCCCAGACAGCAGCGATTTGAAGCACTGCCTGTACAACTTTGCTGAAATATGCATGGGAGGAATTTAAGTTAATACATTATGAATTTTGGTAATTCTGGCAACCTTGGATACAGATCATGAACATGAATATTTAGAAAATATTCACATAGTGGGGGCCAGGCTCTGCTGGCAGGGAACAGGGACAGGAGGAGAGGGAACAGCCTCAGGCTGGGCCTGGGGAGGCTCAGCTTGGACACCAGGAGCAATTTGTGCATGGCAAGGGAGGGGAGGCCTTGGCAAGAGCTGCCCAGGGAGGTTTGCAGTGCCCATCCCTGGAGGGGTCCCAGGAAGGGCTGGAGGTGGCACTCAGTGCTCTGGGCTGGGGACAAGGTGGGCATGGGGTACAGCTTGGCCTGGCTGGGCTGGGAGGGCTCTGCCAGCCTCAGGGATTTTGGGATTCTGTGAGAATTTGTTGTGTGTGTGTGTGTCTGAAGCTGCCTGTGCACACACCTCTGTGCCACACAAATGAGATTCTATTTTTTTGTAATGACTGCAGGATTTTGGTTTTGTAATCACAGAGGATTCTGTCTCGATGTACATCGGAGATAAAAATATTTATATCAATTTTTCCTTTTATTCCTTCAGTTCCTGCTTAGTGACTCTCTGTTCCTAATGCATTTAGGGAATGGAAATGAATGATTTAACGAGCTATTTATAGGAAAAACCTTTAAAATAATATTTAAGGGGGATTTTTTTCGCAGAAGATTTTATTTATATTATAAAGTTGGAATAAATAATCGTGTGCTGTACAGAGCAACAATTCCTTCCTGTCATGTTTTCACAGTCTTCATAATATTCACTTCTTTTAAAATTTTGAGTGATAACTTTCCTGTAGTGCCTTCCATCAAGACTAGTTTGAACATATATTAAAATGACAGTTCATTAGGGTGTTGCCAATGCAGCTGCAAAGCTTTCTATCATTTTCTGAGCTGTTATTGCTTATATAATAAAGCTACCAGCAAATAATAATCTTCATGTCACACGTTGCTGCTCTTGGGATGGATTTATTGAGGTGAATATAAAATAATGTGGAGTAATGATTACAGGGAGAAGAAACAAGGAGTTACCCCATCAGTCTTCTGTGATACTAAAGATGAAATGACTGCTGCAGTAAAATAATACTGTGACAACTTTGGCACTATATTCTCAAGATGGTGCTAAAGGACTGTGATCCTTTTAAATTTGGGGGGGATAAACTACAAAAAAAAAAGCACGTTTTGCTTTGTATGAATTGGTGTAATAGGAAAAAAAAAGGATTAATTTTTGTTTTAAAACCTGTGTGTGTGCTTGGAGTGACACCAATTGGCTTTGTTAAATACACTTTCCTCACACTGAAATAGAGCCGAGTCCGTCAGGTGACCAACTTTCACCACCAATTTAAGACCAAACTCTTAATACATAAAAAAATTCTGCTCCACTGATTCACACCCCTGATAAAACCACATGAATAGCCTGGATTTTTAGGTGGAAGTGCAGCACAGGTTGCAACATGTGAATGATTGCTGGATTTTACCACGAACGCTGTGATAACGAGCAGCACTGAAGGCTCTGGTGCACCACCCTCGGGAGAGCCCACGGAGAGGGCACAGCCTCTGGTTTAGCTTGGATTTGAGGAAATTCATGGCTGTTTCTCGCTGTAAAATAATAAACTGGCCTGCTGCTGCTGTTGGGTTTTTTGGGAAGTGGCTCTGGAATGCTGGATAAATCACATCCCATCTCCCTCCCGTCGCCACCCAGGGCTGTGAGCGATGGCCCTCGCCTCGCTGGGAGGAGGGGGCCATGCATTTCCTGCCTTGTAGGCAGGGAGAGATGAAAAATTCAAGTGCTTCCCTGCTCTACCTGTGAAAACACATTCCCAGGGATTCTCCTGGATGACTTTTCAAAGGCAAACACGTCTCCAGCTCGCCTGCCTTTGATCTCCCATCTCCAACAGGCGTTGTAACAACAGCCTCTTGCCACCTTGATTTATTTGAGTTGGTGAAGACTGTTTTCTTTATTCTTCTAGGACTCGTGGGCTAAAGCAGCCCAGAAATTTTGCTAGATATGAAAGAAGGGCTTGATTTTGTCTGTGTGGGGAACATCTGCTGCCACAGAAGGTGCTGAGGGCTCCCACAGCCCTCTCCATCCCTGCAGCAGGTGCTGGTGTCTGCCTGAGGGAGATTAATGATTTTTACTTCTTCCTCCCTCCCTGGTTGCAACTTTCTGCCCATGTTTTACAGCCCCCCAAAAGGCAGCGTTCTCCCAAATCCATCAGCACTGGGTGCCTTGCTCCAGCACCTTGCTAGAGAGTTTGAGTAGTCTGATAAGGAATAGTGAAAGAGATAAGAGTGGGGATGTCTGGCCATGAGTGCCATGTGCTTTCTTCTGCCAGAAACCAAGCCAAGAAGGGAGGGGACTCCTCAGGGCTCTGAATCAGAAGCTTTTTATCAGCAAAGGCTCTTCATTAGTGCAAGCTAGGCCTTGCCTTCCGTGGGCTGGGCCAGAGCTGGCAGCAGAATCAGATCATGGCTTCAGCAGCATCTCTGAAGGGTTTGGGTTGGAAGGGACCCTAAAGATCTTCCAATCCCACCCCTGCCATGGCAGGGACACCTCCCACTGTCCCAGGCTCCTCCAAGCACCAATGTCCAACCTGGCCTTGGGCACTGCCAGGGATCCAGGGGCAGCCACAGCTGTGCCAGGGCCTCACTGCTCCCACAGGGAAGGATTTTTTACATCACTGGCATAAACCCTAAAAATCACCCTGAATTCAGCCCATCATCATCTCCTCCAATCTAATCAAAGGTTGTGCAAGGCACATATATATTTGTACACCCTCAAATCTGTGCTTATATATGTGTGTGTGTGTGTACAGATCCATTTCAGACACTGAAGAAAAACTTTGTGCACACAGAAATTGCTCCCTTTTAAATGAAAAAAAAATAGAAGCAGGTCTTTAATTCCTACTACATCAAATATTACCTCTAGTTATGCAGGAAGAGAATTGAAGAGGATATTAAAGCTTGAAATTACTGAGCTGTTTGTAGAAGTAGTTAGTGAACGTGGGCAATAATCTGTTGTTTAAAAAGCAAAATCCCCAAGGATCTGCAGTCCATGTGTTCAGTGTGCAGGCATGGGATGTCTATCTCACAGATTAATATTTCACAGGCCAAGAGCAATTTGCTTGACAGACTGCAAATTAGAATGGCTCCCAAAGCAGGCAGTACGAATGGATCCTGAGCAGTGGGAATCAATGACAGACACTTCTCCAACAGCTTCCCCTCTGCTGGGGCCACACAGGAGCTCAAACATCACATCTGCTGTGCTGCTGCCACCTTGGGAATGCCTGGTGTCCCACCCACATCTTTGTTCTGGTCAATTCTGTGACATTTTCTGTTGAAAAGCCTGGCATGGAAACCTATAGCTCCACATGGGAACTTAAGCTCCTCCCAGTCTATGCCTAATAAAATCAAATTTTTATATACAGGTGTGCAGCTGGCATTTATTTAAGCACTGTGCCTCATTGACTTCATAGCCAAAGGTCAGGAATGGGAGAGGATGTTTTTTTGGGATGTGTGGTTGTGTCCTTGTGGAAAGTCTCTTGATGCTGATTAGGCAGTGAATAATCCTGAAATGCTGGAAGGGATGATCATGGAGAGACACACTGTGGTTGAGGATTTCCAAGGGGACACTAATTCTCTGTTTTCCTGTGTCCCACCTACGAAGCATTCATTGGAGCTGCTCCTCTGAAAGTGCTCCCACCCAGGTTGCTAATGGCATCTCTTATTTCTTTCACTGGTCAAGGAGCCCATGAATCCCTCCTATGCTTTTGTACATCTGTAAAGAGTTTTCTGTGCTCTTCTCTTGCTGATTCTCAGCTTCCTTGCTCTCTCATTTTCAAGCACTTTTTTTGTTTCTTTGTTTGTTTGTTTATTTGAGAAAACTTCTGTTCATTCCCAGTGATCCTACATCCTTCTTCTATGACAGGATGGATTTTTTTTTTGTCATTTATTTTGTGTGAGTTATTGCTAAGGAAACATCTTTCCTCTCAAAAAATCCCTGACCCAAACCAAAACAACACAAACCCAACCAAAAATCCCAAAGGCCTCCTTTGGTTGCCTCCATCCCTGGGGTCACTGCTCATTTAGCTCCACTCCCTTTAGTCTGATCCCTCTGTTTCAATAATCACGGAATCATGGAATGGTTTGGGTTGGAAGCACCTTAAAGCTCATCCAGTGCCACCCCAGCCATGGCAGGGACACCTTCCACTGTCCCAGGCTGTGCCCCAATGTCCAACCTGGCCTTGGGCACTGCCAGGGATGGGAAATCTACAGCTTCTGTCTACTTTTGGTCCCTGTTCATTATCCTTCAGCCTTCAGCCTGATGGTTTTGAACAGTGAGTGATTCCAGGACATACTTCTAGTACCTGTACTTCCAAAGAAATGTGGATTTTATGAGGTTGACAGGTGAAATAGGATATTAAGGTTCTTACCTTTCTCTTCCCTCCTCACAACTTTTCTCTGTTTCTGTTGAACTGTAATTAATTCTCTGATTTTTAATTTAATGTCTTTCAGGTCTGTCTGACAGCAGAATGTTAATATGCCTGATAAAAGATTTTTTTACTCTCCTCTTCTCTTCCAAAAACCTCTCTCTTGTCTTCACTCCCAGCCCTGGCTGTTGCTGTGAACAGAGGGCTCTGTTATTTCTGTCTCCACAGCACTTCATCCTTTCAGCATCATCTTTAATTCCACTGCTTTCCCTCACTCCTTCACTGCTTGGTTGGGTGTTCTTGTAATGATCTTGTATCTCTTTTCTATCTGATCACATCCCTGGAACTGCTGTAAGACAAACTCTGTGTGACACACAGAGAGTGAAGCACAGGCTGCAAAGAGAGATCCCTCTCCTGCCTCTCTCCCCTCCCCTCCACTCTTCCCTGCTCCAATGGTGTTCCCACTTTTTTCTGCCCCTCTGCCTGGATTTTTTTTCTCTCTGAAGTTTCTTCTGCCTTTCAGAAAACACGAGGAATCAGATCCTGGTTTTAGACCTGCTCTTCTCTCCTCTGCCTCTCCACCTTGCACCCTTTGCAAGTGCCTTCCCTCAGGAGAAGTCCCATCCTTGGGGAACCTCCAGGCCACTGAATTACACATTCCTTGTGCTCTTCTTTGTGGGTGTGAACTCTCTGCTGCAAGAGCTGCATTTGTCTGATATCCTAAAAAATTCAAAACTCTAATGGATGACTGGCATGGAGAGGAGGAGGAAAGAGTGGCTGGGAAGTGAATTATCCCCAAGGACAGCCACAGCTGCTCAGTCTTACTGCAACAGTGTCTTTCCAAGCTTCAAGGCAAACACTATGGATTTATCAGTGCATTTCTGATCATAAGAAGAGTGGAGAAGAGGAAGAAACAAAGCAGCCTTTTTTTTTTTTTTAAACTCTGCAGCAATCCATAGATGCTTGGCTGAGATGGGCTAATATTAAAAAGAAAGCACATTGTCACACTCTGCCCACACCTCCGAGCAACAGACTGAACTCTACAGAAGAGACAGTACTCCCTAACATCTGACTGAAGCGCAGTGGCTTTCCCTGTGCCAAGAGGAGGATGGAAATGGTATCAACACCTTGCTTTAAAAACGCTCTGAGCAAGGATTAACAAAAAAAAAACAACTAAAAAAACAGAACAGAAGAAGGCAGCTTATATTTGGAGCTGAAATTGTGATTTACACCAACAATTTCAGTGGTAAGCAATCCCATTGCTTTTATTTTTTATTCGTTTTAGAGGTTTTTACCTCTTAGCTGTCCCTGAAGTTATAAATTACCTGGAGCACAGCAAACCACCAGCAGCTCTGGCTTCCTCCTGGGCAGCACTGCCTGTTCTCACTTGCTGGCCTCCCTGTCTCTAAAAGCAAGATATGATGTGAAAGTGTGAGATAAGAACTTTTCCTTCCTTCCTTCCTTCCTTCCTTCCTTCCTTCCTTCCTTCCTTCCTTCCTTCCTTCCTT
>VZTN01028497.1:609642-623639 GCA_013400515.1 Erpornis zantholeuca
GTTTTCCTTCCTTCCTTCCTTCCTTCCTTCCTTCCTTCCTTCCTTTCCCTCTGTCCTTCCCTCTCCCATTCCCCCTTTCCCTGTTTCCCCACTCCCCTCACTCCTCACTGATCTGTGTCCCACTGTGATTCCTCAACACTTACAAATGCCAGTCCTTCCCCTGATCCTCCCCCCAGCAGATTCTGCTGGTTCAGTTCCCCAACATCCCTGGCTATATTTAGCCAATTTGTCTAACTGAGTAGGGAAAAAAAAAAAAAAAATCCTTTACTTTCTGTAGGGAATACCAGCAAAGCAGCAAATATTGCCATGGCAACGAGCCTCTCAATCCATCAGGCTCCTGCAGTATCTAATACATAATCTGGAAGGCAGGGACTGGCGTGGAAAAATGAACATAACATATTGGCACTTCAGGATTTAATATCCCTTCCCCGTGCCCTTAATTAGCTCACCTTATCTGGGGTAATTATTCAATTTGGGAGAGAAACTTCGCTTTTATTTGGCTTTCCCGGGGAAAGCCAATGTGTGATCTGCCTTCATTAAAATGCAACTTTTGACTTTTTCCCCACAAACATGCCACAAAATGGGAGTTTCTATAGTAACACACAATGCAGGCTCAATTTGAAATTATAATCTTTTGATAAAAATGAGTTTCCCCAGCCTCCTTCTCTATATATTTTCTTTTTCTTAAAAATTTGGTTTTGCCACTCTGGTTTACCTCTTCTCTGTTCCTAAAGAAGTTTGTAAAGAGTTCCTTAAAATTAAAATGCACTGCTGAACTTAAAATGACACATTCCCACCCTCATTTTCATTTGTGCATCATAAATTTTATATAATTTGGTTACTTTTTCACCTCCTCTTATTCTTCAATTATTAAATTTGTTTTCTATGACTGCTTTATCCCATGGGAAAAAGAGAAGTGCATTGCAAGGGTTGTTTGAAAGGCCTTTATCAAGTTTAGGGATAGGCCTTGGATTTTTAATCTGTTTTTTTTAGACAAATTCTATTATGGGGTCTCTTTATCACTCATTCCACGTGAGAACTTTAAAAAAAATTAATCCCTGACCAACTTCAATAACATTT
The DNA here is from genome assembly GCA_013400515.1 of Erpornis zantholeuca. Classification (NCBI taxonomy): domain Eukaryota; kingdom Metazoa; phylum Chordata; class Aves; order Passeriformes; family Timaliidae; genus Erpornis; species Erpornis zantholeuca. Next base: position 610,723 of record VZTN01028497.1, read on the forward strand.
AAGAAGCATTTCCAGGCCTTCTGCTGCTGAGTGGGAAGATGTAGATCCATGAAATCTTTTGTCGAGGCTTTGGAAGTGGAAGTGGGAGGGAGGGAGAAGAGAAGGGTTTGATTGGAGCTGGGGTGTCCAAAATAGGAGCCTGCAGGAGTGAAATGTTTCGTGGAGAGCCAACCTGGCCTTAAACTTTTCCAGGAAATCCACAACTTTTCTGGATAACCTGTTGTTTCCTGATATACCTGACTAGCAACCAGTGAGGTCACACCTCCCTGGGATCTACCCACTCAAAATTATTGGGATAAAGGAATAATTTAACAGCTTTCATGAACCTCTCCCCTTCCTTTTCATGTTAACATCATGGGCACCTGATAAAATTAGGAGGCAGAGAAACAGTAGGAGTTTTTCTGTTCACTTTCAGGGGGTTTGTATGGTGCTTTTCAAGATTTCACTTTGAAACATTACAGCCCAGCACATATGATTGAATGGATTCTAAAAATACACAGCCTTCACCCACAAATTAGTGCACCAGCATGAGTTACTGGTGCCTGAAATAGTAATACTCCCCCAAATAATAATGTTATCACCAAAAAGACACTCAACTGCATGCAAGAGCAGTATGCCATGGGAAACTAACTTAGCAGGAGGCCTGGACATAGTTCTGTTCTGCTTTATTTTAAAGGAAAAAAAAAAGAAAATTTGCCAGCACACCATCCAGTAGATCTCAGAGGAAATTATTCTTTACCTGTCATTAAAAGAACTACTCGAACAATCCTAAAACACAGAGCAGGAAAAGAAATTTAAACTGCCACCCAAACTGTCAAGTGAAAGTACAGGTTTTCAACCTCAACACAAATGTGCCATTCCTGAGGACAGGGAATGATGTTGTTTGTTGTCCTTTGGTTTGCAGGTAGGTGAGCAAATGTTTCATGACACATGACATGATTTCATTGTGTAGGATCCTGGGAGAAACAGAGGAATCCTGTGATGTAGAGAGAGCAGGCTCAGCCTGACAATGATAAATATGTCAGATGGTGACAATCATTGTGTGATTTAGCTCTTGTGAATGAAGGAAAATGGTAATTGAAAGTGTCATGATTTGGAAGCATAATCATCTCCTCATCACTCATTCTCAGGCAGTCGGAGGAGAACGCAGCTTCCCTTTGTTCCATGTGTGAAGTGTGAGCTGCCTGACATGGATAGAGACGTGGAGTCAGGCAGGAGGTCAGATGTGACCTCCTAGATCATGGAATCACAGAGTCCTTGAGGTTGGAAAAAGCTTCCAGTATCCCAGGGCCCAAGCTGTGCCCCATGCCCACCTTGTCCCCAGCCCAGAGCACTGAGTGCCACCTCCAGCCCTTCCTGGGACCCCTCCAGGGATGGGCACTGCAAACCTCCCTGGGCAGCTCTTGCCAAGGCCTCCCCTCCCTTGCCATGCACAAATTGCTCCTGGTGGCCAAGCTGAGCCTCCCCTGGCCCAGCCTGAGGCTGTTCCCTCTCCTCCTGTCCCTGTTCCCTGCCAGCAGAGCCTGACCCCCCCCGGCTGCCCCCTCCTGTCAGGGACTTGTGCAGAGCCACAAGTTCCCCCCTGAGCCTCCTTTTCTCCAGCCTGAGCTCCTTTCCCAGCTCCCTCAGCTGCTCCTGAGGCTCCAGCTCCTTCCCAGCTCCCTGCCCTTCCCTGGACACACTCCAGCCCCTCCAGGGCTCTCCTGCACTGAGGATTTGAGGTGCCTCAGCAGTCAGTGGTGTCAGGGAGGGCAAGGAGAAGTGCACCTCTCTGAGGAACTTTGCCAGGAGCTGTGCTGGAATCACCTGTGTCTGTCCTGAAGGAACACAGGGTTTTATTTTGGATGAGCCTTTCTGTTTTCCATTATTTTTCTTACGGGTATGTGGATTAAGGAATGTACTTATGGAGCGTGAGGATGACAAAGTGGGGGGGGTTCAGCAAAGAACAACCAGGACTGGAGGCCCTGGATGCTGATGTGGATTATAAAATCTAACAGGGTGATTAGAGAGAGGTTCTGCAAGCTGGCAAATATTTGAAGAAGGGAGATAGGGGAATTATTTAGGAAGAAGGAGCAATCTCTCATTATGTGGCAGAATTTCGGTGCAGTGCTAGCAGTGAGGACCAGCAGGTGAACACAGCTGTGACCCTCTTTTCCTGCAGACAGAGATGCCTGTGAGACACTCCTGGGCAGGAACAGCAAAGGGAGGAATGCTGAAGTCTGGGATTGACTGATTTTGAGGAGCAGAACAGCTCCATAGGACAATCACTGCCATCCCTGGCTCTGCAAACAGTGCTGGACTCCCTGAGAGAGCACAGACCTTACAGGCCTGTGCCTTCTGGTTGGTTTATACTTTAACAGCTCTCTCACTGTTGGCAATGACTCTCACTGGAGTCTTTCTGGTTTTCTCCTCCTCATAGTTCAAGATATTTTATGTTGAAAGGAATAGTGGTAAATAAAGTTAGAAGAGGTTGAGCTGTGAGTGGGGGCAATCATTCAACAATTACACTTTGGATTAATGTGCTCTGTGCACACACTTCCAGGCCTTATTTGCCTTTAATGTGGGTAATATTGTCCCTGTCATCCCCTGTCAAATGTTTGAAGAGCAATGGAGGCAGGTGAAAAATACGTGGAGAACATAGTCCAGCTTTAGGGATTAATTTAATACCCAATTAAAAGGCTTTTAAAAGGCAGCTGTCGAAAACACCCTGATAAAACCTTTCATTGTTTATATTGCAAAGTGCAACTGGGCCCTTTTTCCAATGGAGTGGGATATTTCTCTTGCACATCAAGTAGTTTATCTTACCCTGCTCTAAGATATATTCCAGTCATTGATTTTGGACACCTTTGCAAATATTTTTCAAAGTCTAAGGTTTTAAAAATCCAATACTTTATGGTACTACCTGTTTAACAGCTGTTCTTGGACAACTCAAATACCTATTTTTTTTCTGGATTGTTTTTCCCCTAAGTGTTGACCAGCATTCTTTGTTATTCCTCACATTCTATTTCCTAGAACTAAAATCGATTATGGTCTTTTATCTGCTTGATAAGGCTGATCCAGGACAGATAAGTTTCTACATCTTTCACAAACCTTGATCCCTTTTTTCACCAAAGAATTTGACTTATCTGCCCTCTGTGAAGACAATTGATTAGACATTTTTAATGATTATTTTTTTATCCTGAGTGAACATGAACTTCCTGCTCTGTAGATGTGGAAGCTGCTCTTTCCCTCCAGCACTGCACAATGTTCACTTCTCCAGCTGAAGAAGGGAGTTGGCACATTTGGAAGATTTAAGTGGCTGTTAAATAAATGTAGAAAAAGCTCTGCATTAGAAGAGCATTAAAACTATGAAACCAAGCCCCAAATAAAATTATAGAATCATGGAATGGTTTGGTCTGGGAGAGACCTTAAAGATCATCCAGTGCCACTCCCTGCCACAGGCAGGGACAATCTCCCACTGTCCCAGGTTGCTCCATCCTGGCCTTGGACCCTTCCAGGGATAATTAAGGGGCAATGCTCCCTGGCCCACAATTGAACATACATTTATCATTTGGTATGAGGAGAAAATGATGTCTCAATAAAGACTTGAACCACTGAACTGACATTTTTGACCAAGCTCCTCCAAATCTGGTCCTTAAAATCTGCTTTCAATGTTAAATTTCTCCGCTTGCTTAAACTAATCATCATTTCCAAAACCCCTGGGCATGTATGTTTGCCCTCTGAAGGCCATGTCATACCTAAATGTATTCCATACCAAAACTCATCCAGAGTCACAGATTTTCCCTTCAGAAGATGTTGTGACAGGAGCATGGATTGGGATCTGTAGAGAGCAATGTCCTGGGAAGCTGGGAAGGTGTTTTATCTAAAAGCTTTGTGCCTAAACCACTTAGATCCAGTGTGGAATCAAATCCCACTTTGCCCTGGGAGGGATGGGACTGAAAAACTCAGCTTGGGCCACAGGAATGCAAAGGAACACTGAGAATTTTGAAACATGACTGCAGCCTCTGTTTCAGAAGTGGGTGATTTAGAAATGGGTAACCTGGAGCTAATAAAAATAAGGGAAAATATATATAAAGGTGCAAGTAACAGGAAATATTCTGTTTCAAGAAGGAGAAATGCAATGTGGACTATATGTAATCACTGTTCCTGACTAGAATACCAGAAATTTTTACTTCATTCATAATTCAACTCTTGGTTATCTCATCCCTGAGATTTTGAATTTAATTTTCACAAAGATTTTAGCTTAGCCAAGGAATATTAGGAGTGCTATCAAAATTTAATATGTTTTTGAAAAAATCCAAGCTTCTAGAATCATATGACTTTGTGAGAATCTTGGTTTTCATTTGGGAAAAAAAATAAAAACCAACCCATTTCTGTCCTTCATACTTGCAGAGAAAAGGTAAAGATAAGACCCTTAAAAGCTCAGAGAATGCCAAGAAAATGCTCTTCACAATGTTATATCCCCAGGACTGGAAAAGTTGTCAATCATCTTCCTGCCTAAGAGAAGTTTCTTTTGTTAATTATTGCATATATAAGTTCCCAGCTCTTCTAGGCCTCTGTCAGTGCTTCACCGAGACAATAAAATTCTTGCTTTCCTGCATAATGAATTCCTGCTTTAGAATTTCATTCTCCCCTCAAAAGCTGACCTTTGCCACAAAGAATAAACTGGTTTTCCATTTAACAATATCAATGTTCTTTCTGTTCCACTGTATGCATCAGCTAATTTCTACTGTAACAATAAAACCAACAATAATAAAGTCATACTTATTCTGGTTACTTGTAATTCAAATTTGACCAAAGATTTAGGCAGTTAAGTTGGAAATAAATGTTATCAACCTACATAAACAGCATCGAATCAACAATAATTAGATGTATCACTTACATCTGTAGCTTAATATTTGGTAGAAAACTGCTTCTTCAGTAATAACTGTGACAACAGAACATGAGATAAGGAAAATACACATTGTGGGAAAAGCAGCCTTGCTGTTCTGCCCGTGGCACACCTCATAAAAAAGGTAACCAGAGGAGAAATGGATATTTTCAAAATAAATGACTCCCCCAAGCACACAGGTTAACGTCTTCCTTGAATGAGTTTTCCAAATGCTTTGGAGTTTTTGCTTTTGAATTGTGCATTTTAAGAATCTGCCCTTTGTACCAAAAGGGTGGTACTTGATACGGTCAGAGACTGAAATATTATAGTTTATGACTTAAAACATTTTCATGAAGGACTTTTGGGATTGTAATTCAAAAGCTGCAGAGAAGACTTCCCTGAATGGGGCTCTGAGAGGCCCTGGACCTGCTCCTTGGTGAAGATAAGATAAAATAAAAGACTCAGGGCTGGGGGCATTCACAAATGTAAGCTTAACACCTCCAAGGTGGAGGCCACAGCCCCAGGGCTATTGGCTACTGGGCTCAAACAGAAAACCAGGCTGCTGGAATTGGGTTTTGCACCTGATGATTAATTAATAAGGAGAATCGTGGTTAATGTGCAGTGTTGATTATTGTTTACCAGAATAATGAACTGTTGAAGGGAATTGGAGTTTGGGACAGTTGTGATTGGGTTTGGTTAGTCCCTCGTTTTTGTCTATCAGTAAAGTTGATAACGGTGATGATTTGGGTTAATAAAGTATGCAAGTGATGGGGAGGCTTGGAATGTTCTGGAAGAGCAAAGATGGATTTGCAGGAGGAGCTGGAGCGAGGCTTTAGCACAAAGGGACAAACGCCAGAGGATCATTGGATGAAGGTGAAGCCTGGAGCATGCCCTGAGAGAACTGGGAACAAGCGAGGAGCCAACAGGAAGGACTGAGCCAACCTCCAGCCCCTGATCTGAAGGGGAGGGCTTGGGGAGGTGCAGGGTGGGCTTTGAGGGCTATAAAATGTGGTGTCACAGGCTGGGCCACACTCAGCAGCGTGGCTCGCTTTGTGCCAGGGCAGACAGCCAGATTAAGTCTCCAGTCATTGTGTTTGCTTTGTTTAATAACTTTCTAAAAATGCCAAGCAGTGAGAGAACCTTTCTGACACTCACACCAAAGGGTGGGGGGAGAGAGGCTTTGGGTGTGTGTTGGAAAAAGCTCTGGTCAGAGGTGCCCATCCTGCCCTGTGCAGAGCAGCGCAGCTGAGGGACCTGCACCCGGGGGAGGGAGAAGCTTATCTGCAGCAGAAGGGGAGACACAACCCATCAAAGGGCACCCCTCAAAGGGGTCCCCAGACCCTGCACCAGAGCAGCAGAGGTGATACCACAGACCCCCAGTGTTGCAAGGCACAGGGTCAGGCTGGCCCCTGTGAGGGAGACATGTGGCCATTCCCAGCTGCCCAGAGTTTATTGATCCATGGGATTCTGTACCCTTCGGGGTGTGGTGGCACAAGGGGGTGTGTGTGGGACCCTCACTAGCAGCAGAGCAGATGGAGGCAAGCAAGAAGACGTCTTTGGGACCCCTGAAGGGCTGATGTGCTCCCACCTAACCCCTGCAAGTCTCTCACCCTGTCCCCCCAGACCCTGTCGCTGTTGGGGCAGCCACAACACACAGACTGTGCCTCGGACAAAGTGCAAAAAGCTTTCATTGAACAAAGCAGCTTCTTTTTGTAGACCTTTGGATGTTATCATTTGTATTACATAATTACTGGCTACTAAATTACTACAGTAGATTCATTGGCTATTATTAGCTACAATATACTACCATTGGCTACCTATAGCATAAGCATTCAAGCATTCAGAAAAATACCAGGGGCAGATATGTTGCTGTTTTTCTCCTTTTATTGTTTATCTTTCTTGCTTCTGTTGATACTACATTTACATGGGCAAAAATCAATTGTTTTTCTTCACTCAGGCTTCTCTCATGGTCCTTCTCCAGCCAGAGTAACAGGCCTAAGCCACGACTTTACAAAGGCGACAAGGCCTTCATTTTATAAGGATTTATCTAGATACAATCACCTCCCATGCACACTTCTTTCTTTCTTTCTTTCTCTTTCTTTCTTTCTTTCTTTCTTTCTTTCTTTCTTTCTTTCTTTCTTTCTTTCTTTCTTTCTTTCTTTCTTTCTTTCTTTCTTTCTTTCTTTTTTTCTTTCTTTCTTTCTTTCTTTCTTTCTTTCTTTCTTTCTTTCTTTCTTTCTTTCTTTCTTTCTTTCTTTCTTTCTTTCTTTCTTTCTTTCTTTCTTTCTTTCTTTCTTTCTTTCTTTCTTTCTTTCTTTCTTTCTTTCTTTCTTTCTTTCTTTCTTTCTTTCTTTCTTTCTTTCTTTCTTTCTTTCTTCTTTCATTCTCTTTGCCACTTTACTAATAAATAAAATACGTCTTTTTTTTGTGGCATCAACATTTAATCTCATTTGATTTTAATCTTGTTTTTGGGAATATTTTGAACTTTCTAAATGCTTTCTGGTTTATGCACAGAGACTTAGTTTTCTTTGCTCTTCTGAGTTTAAACCGGATTGCAAGAGATACCAGTGTAAAATGTTGAACTGGAAGTTGTCCTTAGAAATGCTTTCTGAGAGTGAATAATCAGTGTTCAGACTGAGGAGGTGAAAGTCAGGCTTTAGGATCAGCTCTTAAAGTCCTGAGTCTGTACCTGCACAAGTGGTGCTGTCTTCACACAAGGACAGCACTGCTGCACGACTGACTGCTGGTGTGATCATTAAAAGGTTAAAATCAGGATAAAAATGGCCTTAAAGATCATCCCACCCCTGCCATGGGCAGGGACACCTTCCACTGTCCCAGGCTGCTCCAAGCCCCAATGGCCAACCTGGCCTTGGGCACTGCCAGGGATCCAGGGGCAGCCACAGCTGCTCTGGGCACCCTGTGCCAGGGCCTGCCCTCCCTGCCAGGGAACAATTCCCACTTCCCAATCTCCCAGCCAGCCCTGCCCTCTGGCACTGGGAAGCCATTCCCTGCCTCCTGGCCCTGCAGCCCTTGGCAATTGTCTCTCTCCATGCTTCCTGTGGGCTCCTTCAGGCCCTGCAAGGCCACACTGAGCTCAGCCCAGAGCTTCTCCTCTCTAGGCTCAACAATGGCAGCTCTGGCAGCCTTTCCTCCCAGCAGAGCTGCTCCATCCCTCTGCTCATCCTGCTGCCTCCTCTGGGCTCTCTCCAGCAGCTCCACATCCTCCCTGTGCTGGGCCCAGGGCTGGGGCAGCTCTGCAGGTGAGCTCTCACCTGAGCACAGGGGCAGAATCTCCCCCTAAATTCCTGCCCAGAGTTGTGTTGATGCAGCTCAGGGTACTGAACAAAAGGCAAAGATAAAAGGTTTAGTACTGGAGGGGAAAAAATGTGGAAGTAGGAATGTTACAATGTCCTATAGCACCAGAGGAGGTTGGATATGTGTTTACTGTAACATACCATATGTTTTTCTTACATGTCGTAAAACACTAATTCAAAATAATTGGATCTGCCCAGAATATTCCAGACTACTCTGGCACGTGTAAATCTGGAAATGCTGTGACTTCCAAGTAATTCAAAGCAGAAACCTTTTTCTCTTGTAAAGTCTCCCTACCAGTCTGAGAGAGCACTAGGGACACTTCAGACTCAGACACTGGAAACAAGAAAAAGAAACCTTTAGGGAAAAGCATTTCATGACAAACCGACTCTCTTCTGGGGTTTGTCTCCTCCTGAAATTCCTTCAGGTTGGCTTATATTCTTTTCACCCCCCCTGAGTAACATTTGTGGCATCCATAATTCAGAAAGTTTTATCTGGAGTCATCTGAGGTCTCAGTATTCATTATGTTGCTGTCTTCAGAAATACATGCAGGGACATTTGGAGCTCACATTTTTGTACCAAATGAAGGAATATCCTTATTTTAACCCGGCTCTGCTGCCTCTGGCTGTCCTCAGGCAGGTGTGTCTGTGGAGTCACTGGGCAGCAGAGCAAGCAGGGCTGGTCACTGATGTGTCCCTGCAGATCCTAATTGGATGTCAGTGTCAGACATCCAGCCCTGCCCATTTTCCATCCCAGCCTGGAGCAGTTTCCCTCTGCTCATGTCACACATCCCATGGCACACGAGATCCACGTTTCTGCAAAGCTGAGAACTTTGACATCCTCCAAATAACTTCTCAAAAACACAACAACACATTTGGCTTCTCACTAAATGCCTTGTAGCACTCATTCCACAGAGCATTCCCAGTGGGGATCCTTCCCAAGGACTGGATAGTTCTGTAGAGGATGTTTCTCTAAATAAATTTTTCATATTGGCCAAATAGATCAGGATGAACGTTTGATTCCTTCCTCTGCTGATAAATATTTGCTCTCCTACCTTCCTTGCTCTCCTTCCTTCCTTTAGCCATTTGCAGGCCTGGTGATGGCACCATGTGGGTTAAAAATGATCACCAGGGCATGGGAAGAATGAGAACAACAGGGAGAGAAGAAAACAAAAGTTGCACTGAAAATAATTTCATTCCTGGTTTCAGGGATAGGCTCAGCTTTTAAGTATTCTGAGATTATATGAAGCAAATTGCCTAATTCTGCCTATAAAGAAATTTCAAAATGCATATGGATTTTAAGGCATTATAAAGGAATTCTTGGACAGTTCCCTGGGGCTCAGTGTAATTGTGGTGGCTTTCTATTAATTCTGTGCAAGAGTTGTAAAATAATAACTTGGGACAAGGAGTGGTGTTATTTGGTATTCATTTCTGCTTCTGTATCAGCTCTTTGGGACTATGCTGAAAAATTTAGCAGAACATTTCTTGCTAGTTTGTACTTTAACTGTTGCATTAAAATTATTTTCCCCCTCACTTTTTTTTTTTTTTTAACTTTAAAGGAGAATACATCTCAAATGCAAGGCTCTGTCATGATACCTCATCTCTTTCCATCACCATAAAAGTTCTATGGAAAGAGGACAGAAAATAACAATAATGCAATTTTTTTCCTTACCAATGTTCCCTACAATGTGACAGAGCCTCTGAGAATGGAAATGCAAAATGTGACAAAAATACAGACTGTTATCCCTGCTGGCAAAAAAATAGAACAGCCTTGGAACAACCTCTGCATCAGTGTTCCCTCAGTCTCCCTCTTGGTGTGTGGTGTGATGTGAATCTCAGGTCCAGGGGCTTTGCTTAGTGCAGAAACATCCAGAAAGAAAATCTTTATGGGGGAGAAGGGGCAGAGAGCAGTGCTTGGCAGCTTCAGCAGGGTGCTCTGTAGAGAGAAAATACAGAGCAGTGGAGGGAAGTGGATTGATTTTTCCTGGGGCTGTGCAAAGATGTGAACAGAGGGAAGAGAGGAGCGCAGCCCTTGGGTGAAACAGGAAGGCAAGTCATAATTCTGTTATATTGGTACCATGATCAAGCCACTTCTCCAGGCCTTTGAAACTCTCTCAGGCCTTGAATGCTCTGCTTTATTTTCTCAGTTCCAAGAAAAAGGCCCTGCAGTCCCAGCCAGAGGCCCACCCTACTGCATTTCTCTCATTTTACTCTGCAGCACCTTTAAAATAATCACTGTGGTACATTCACTAAGCATTTTATTTACACCTTGCAATTCTGTCTATGATGTATTAAAAAATAAATATTTTAAAAGATTTTAAAATGTCATGGAATAATCTGAAAATTTCATAAAAGCCTCGCATGAAGTATGAACCAATGCTCACACAAAGCAGCACTAAACCCCTCTAGGCATCATTCTGTCTCAAGGAAGTCAGATAAAATAATTGGCAAGACAAACACAGATCCTGAAGGAACTGCACAGGGTGGTTTTGAGTTTGTGTTCCCAATGAGTTACAAAGTGTCCTGGAGGCCTTTCCTCTGACTCCTCAGAGCCCTCAGAGGATCTGATTGCTTTCCCCTAACACTTTGGAGAAATATTCCTTCACCTTGTTTCAGAGGGGTTGTGCAAAGTCCAGCAAGTACCTAATGAACATGGGAGATACTATTTATCTGCTTCCACCTTGGTGACAGGCTCCTCCTTTGTTCCATCCATCAAGACATAATCACACATCCATCCAACACCCAGCAGCACCAGATGGGGTCACAGGATGCTTCTAAGAGTGATACTGAACATACCACAGAGATTAAAGCAGCAAAATTATTATCCTTACAGCAGAGAGCTCCTCTGGGGCCTTTGGCATTGTCCTGCTGGGCCTTGCTAAGCTGGAATGTTGTGATTTCCTCTGTTCTGGGCTTGGCTGCACCGTGGAGAAATACTTATTTATATTTGGTTTTATATATATGTATACTTATATACGTGTATATACATACTGCAGCAATACAGAATCAGAGAATCCCAGAATGGGTTGGTTTGGAAGGGCCCTCAAAGCTCATCCAGTGCCACCCCTGCCATGGCAGGGACACCTTCCACTGTCCCAGGCTGCTCCAAGCCCCAATGGCCAACCTGGCCTTGGGCACTGCCAGGGATCCAGGGGCAGCCACAGCTGCTCTGGGCACCCTGTGCCAGGGCCTCCCCACCACCCCTGGCACCATGGTTGGAACTGGATGATCTTTGAGGTCCCTTCCAACACAAGCAGAAAAAAGTATCTGGAAACAATTTTCTGATACAAACAATTCATTCATGGCTGTGTTTGTGTCTTTCTGTAGTTCCTCTTCAAGCAGAGTGAAATATTTCTCCCTTTTGAGTCAATTCGTTTAAGCTTCCATAGACTCTGGGGCTGATAGATTTTGGGTAACAGGCAGTGGTCTACCACGATTTCACCCTAAATGGTCTCCAGATTTTGCCCACAAATAAATTATCCAGCCTGAGTCTCTCAGCTACAAAAGCTTACAGCCACTACTCCATTCCCTAGATCATAAATTATGGCAAAAATACAAACTATTTCTTGTTGGGCACATATTTAAGACAACACAAACCTCTCACAAACCAAAGAAATCAACTGAAAGCTTTGCAGACACATCTCTGGGCATTATTCCTGTTGGAGGAATGTGGCACAGGCAACAATCCTGAATAATTGCCCTGGATTTGGAGTGACCTTCTGTAAGCTTGTAAAGGAACACATGAATCAAGTAAATTAGGCACTTATTAAATCCACAATTAGTTACATTCTATTTAAAAAAAACCCCTCAGGCTCACAAAGTCAAGCGTGGAGCAGGTTCTTTGTTGGATTTAAGCCCAAATAGATGTGATTTAAGCAGTGCATGAAGAAAATAGCAGCCCTGGTTTTGGGGGATTCCTATTTTCTTTTGTTTTTTTTTTTTTTGTTTTTTTTTTTTTAAGGAGTGGAATGATTTATGATGAATTTGGGAGTGAAGACAGGGCTGAATGAGATCCCTGGATGCAAGCACTGCGTTCTGGGTTTGTGGCTTTATGAGAGGGAGGGGGACAGATGGAAAAAGAAAGTGGTTGAACTTCCTATTTGTACTCACTCATCGACTCTGTCAATTTGGCCATCTCTGTTTCTCTTTGGGGCTTCTCCTGGGGGAACAGACAAAATGAAAAACAAATATATATATGTAATATAGAAATAGAAATACACCTGTGTGCATGTGGCAATGTGAGGGGAGGACATGAATCCATTATATATATTTCTATTTTATTTAGGGGTTTTACTTCACTCCTGAATAGCCTGAACTTATTTCTGTGGTTTTTTTTTTTTTTCCTTTTCATTTCTCAATTTTTCCTACTGTGAAGTGTGAAGCTTCTATTTATCTGAGTGTATCTAGCTGGCGAAATAGAAATTATTCAAAGTGATAACGGAGGAGGAAACCCTCCTCTGTTTTTCACTCTCTGCTAAAACACACAAGTGTGTCAGGCCTTCCTGACAAAAGAGCAACCCACAAACCACTTACACTGCAGGGAAAAAGCACTGTTTGGAAAGAAATACATTTTATATGGGAGCTGGAGTGTGTGGGGTGGCCCTGGGCTGACACTGAGATTAACAGAGATACTTGAGGGGCTCCCAGTCAGACATGCTGGTCTTTGTCTCTTGTTTTGTTGGGGTTTTTTTTTAGTTTATTAGGGGGTTTTTTGTTGTGGTTTTTTTTTTTTTTTT
>VZTN01028498.1:0-21260 GCA_013400515.1 Erpornis zantholeuca
GGATGCAAAAAGAAACAGTGCCTGCAAGACCCAAGAATCTCTGTTCTCACTGATGAGAACAGGATGATCTGACAGAGACTTGACACCCATGACAACACCTTTCAGAGGATTTAGAAGAGAAGGATAGTGATTGGATTCCCAACAACCTCCTCTAAACATGAAAGCTGAGCAAGATGAAAGAGAGTAAGAGCCATCAGACCCAGGAAGAACCAGATCCGTGGTCTGATTCATCCAAGTGGCTAGTGAAGCCAANNGTCGGTGGTCTTATTAACCCAAGTGGCTCGTAAAGCCAATAAGGCTCTTGACAAGCCTCACTTCCCAAAGGAGTGTCATTGTGCATTACTATTTTTTGATTTAAAGGCCCTCTTCAGCCAGTGCATATTAAAACAGACAATTTCAAAGTATCATACAAAAGACCTGGCCCCAGTAAACTGGGTGTCCGTAACTGGCCATTCATTTAAGAGCTGAACTTGATGGTTCTTGTGGATCCCTTACAACTCACAAGATTCTCTGAGTGTGAACACTCTATAACTCAGGAGTTACTCTGTGGTAGAGTTGCTGGAGCTGACTCAGTGCTAAGCCAGGTGAGACATTCAAGCCTCAAGTAGTTTTCTTGCTTATTCTGTTACGATTTACTTAACCATGAAAGTCCAAAAAGGTGAAGTGAATCCATGGAGTTCACTTTAAAAATTGTCCATCTTTGAGAAGAGATTCTTCATTTCCAGGAAAGACTTGTGTCAAAGGGCAGAAAACTGAAATCTTTAATGTTCTTGCTAGTGATTTTCTTCATAACTAGAAGAAAAAAACCCCACTCGCCCCATAAGATTAGAACAGACCCATCACTATTGACTAAGAACAAAAATCATTACACTACATTACAACAAAACTATTTTTACCAGCATCCCCATTCAGCTTCACCAGACCCCAATGTGTAAAGATAATATCAGTGAAATGTAACAAACATTATAATGCTGTTAGAGGCACGGACAAGTGGTTAATGAGTGAGGCATCAAAGTGGCCAAAGATCACATAAAGATGTGAAGGGCATTCAGGGCTGAGGATAAGAACTTTCTGCTGTCCTGTTCATGGATGAGAGGCAGCAAAGGGAGTTGGCACAGAAGATGGGGCAGCAAGGAAGGTCAGCCAGGAGAGTGGGTGATGTACACAGCCATGATGGGAAAAGCACTTGCATCAGAAGTGGGGCTTTGAATATCTTAGGGGTGTTAACAGGAAAAGTGACAGGATTTGAAATAAAATGATATGTAGGTAACTCCCTGCTGTGAGAGTAGGAATCAAGTAGTCAACTGTGCTCTCTGCACAGAAAAATGTGCAGGAAAAGAAAGGAGAATATCTATTTTAGCTACATGACTGAAATACAAGTAAGCCATTCACAGAGAGAAAACAGAGATGCAATAAGGTGCAGAATGGCATGGCAGGACATCAGGCAGAGAGTCTTGGAAAGAGCTGACCTAGCAGTGGTTACTGCAACTGTAAAAGGTGTAAAACCAGGTCACTCCCTTCCGGGAGCTAAATAAAGTCCCCCACATGGGGATGGGGGTGAGAGGATGAATTTATGAAGTAATGGTTGGGCAAAAACATCAGCATGTTTGCAAATAAATTATTTTTCATGTGAAGTGCAGTGTCAACAGCAGGAACATAAATCCAAGAATATTTAATTTTTTCCAGAAATAAAGCTGAAAAAATTGAGAAAGAAAATGTGCTAGATGTGGCAAAATTTGAAGAAACCCACCAATAGTGGTAAAAAGTGCAGCAGAGTAATTTTTCTGAGAGCTGTTTCCTTCTTTTTTTCTTTATCAATAGGTAAGCCTTCCCTCTTGCCTCTATCCAGACGTGCATGGCTATGATACCACCTCACTTAATCGTAGGTCAGTGGAGCAACAACAAAGTTTTCTCCTAACTGAACCAAAACATTATTTTCAGAGCATCTAAGTATGAATCTATACATGGTCCATTATAATTTGTGCTGTGTTCTCTTCCAGTTGGGAGATGAGTCTTTTGGCAACATGGTATTTCCTAATCCTCACCCTATTCTTCTTGCCTTTTGCCCAGGTGAAGGAAGGTGGGAAATCAAAAAACCAACAGACCCAGAAAATTTTTACTGATGGCAAAAGTAACTGAGATGAACAGGGGAATCAAGCCAGGGATTTATAGCATGGATTAACTGAGGGAGACTAGAACAGAGAATAAGGAAAGAAAAACCTGGTTGCTGACCTTGAGGGTGCAGAAGGTAGTGAAGTCAACACCTATTTTCTCTCACTGTCACAGCAAGCTTCCCATTTGGGATCATGTTTGGAAGAGCTCAAGCTCCTTCATCTATTCTTCCAAACTTTCTTCTACCTCTTCATCACCACTTGCAGTATAAGCAAAGCAATCCTTTTCATATCCTTTAGAGTTTCATCTTCACTGAACATTATCAGTTGTCCCCAGAGTTCTAATTTATATCCTATTACAGTACTACACAGGAATTAAATTAGCAGATGCCAAGCCAATGGCCCAGGGAATTTTAGTGACGTGGTCTTTGAAAACTACTATGTATTCACTGCAAAAATAGAATGATGTGGGTTTCTCTAAAAAACTAGCAGGTTAACAATTTTATATGTTCTAGTCTAAGCTAGAAGCAGCATAAACCCCTAAATACATGAAATATAAATATTACCTTTTGTGAGTGAAAACTGAGAAAAAAACACAGTCCAAAGACAGCTATATACATAAATTCAGGCTTCCCCTGTTCAGAAAACCCCTAAGAGACAAATATATTCTTCAGGAGAATTTAGGTGAAGGACTGTACTTTTTTTTCCTTTGTTTATAAACAAAGGCTTTTAGTTTATTCTTGATCTTTCCTCATATTCAAAAGTAGAACAATTATTTACTTTTTTTCCGCTTTTTATGCAACCAGCATGCAAAGCATGCTTTTGACTCCATAGAAACAGCATTTTAATGTCAGTCAAATTAATAAAGTCCCAAAACATACAGGAACCAATTTTAAATAGCATCAGGAGCAGACAGAAGAAGAACGCTCTTACAAAACAGAAAATGGAGGACAGGCTCCAAGCTTCCTACATGTACTTTTTTGAATGGTTTATTATGTCAGCAAAGACCTCCTCTTCCTTAAGAGTTAAACACACTTGAGCAAGAAGCAGCCTCAATCTCTCATTTAGAGGCACCTTTATACATGGTAACTGTTCATACCCTAAGTGATATTTGGGCAGACAAAAGGCTTGATATAAGTTTCCAGCAAGTTTTTGTTTTACAAAAAGTCAAAACTAATATGAAGGATTATATCCCAGTATTCAGTGATATAATAAGAACAAAGCATTGTAGGAAAAAAAAAATTAAACCTCTGCCTTACAAGAGGAAAAGTAAGAGCTGATGTTTCTGGGAAACCTCCTAGCTACTGTTGTGATAGATCCCAACAGTGGAACACAGACAAATCTGTAACTGCAGCTCAAATGGAAACAGATGACCTCTGACAGGAATTGTGTGAATTCCAGAAAAATATAAGTGCCAGGCTACAATCCTGTGTACTTCCAGCAGAAAAAATAACTAGGTCTACATTTATTTACCTGTAAGAATAAGTAAAATCAATAGGAGTAGAACAAATTTTGCATTGAAAAACCCAGCAATTAAAAATTAGTCACTCCTCCAAATCTTCCTCATTAAAAATAAATTACAACACATTTATTTGTCAATTGTTAATTCATACTTCAAGAACAGTTGCATTGCTTTTCCTAGCTTTTCCCCCTCAAACTATAGATATTAGAAAAATCTTATTTACATATGTATAAATATCATGTATGCAAATCAGGCATTAAAAAAATAATGAAATATCAGGAGACCTGCAAGAAAAATTAGTAGGACTGTAATGAACATAATTATAATCTACTAGGAAAAAACCAAAGCAAACATAAAGCAAGGAAGACTGTTTCAGTCTTGGTCCTTATAGCACGCACAGGTTATAACAAGCTCCCCATGAGCACAGACTAGACAGCAATGTCCAATTTGGGGAAGAATTGAATACACAGGCCCAAAAGGTACACACTAACTAGATCCCAAACCCACAGAGCAACACACCTCCAGAAACCCAGATGCTGTGCTAGCAAAGGACACCTTTGGATCCCAAAATCCTTAACCAGATGAGGAAGGGTCACCCTCCATCCTACACCTCATGTCCATTGAAGCAGCCACAGTCACAATATGCAGAGAACAGGGGTGCTTGCAGAGAAAACCCTGAGAAAGTCTGTGGAGTCCTACAGACTGCAATACTGAATTTTGAATGGCTGAAGTGCTACCAGCATTCAGCCCTGCTAAAAGTAAGGAGGCTCATGTCTTGGTGTTGGCAACTCACTGGTGGCAACTACAGTTCTGAATGAGATACAGCACTGCCTCAAAAATGCACACCCTAGCACGTAGGGTGATTGAAACATCATTGATTCATTCCCTAGAACTACCATATATATTTCCAGATAGTGCTTTGAACTTGTATCAGCAAGATCAATAGTGTTGCCTTTTACAGACCTGAACTCCCCAGCCTCGCAGTTACTGCTTCAGCATATATGAAAGACCAGCAGGATGTAAAGGGATCACGTCCAGCTCGATGTGCTAAGACACTAGAAAAATCAAACAGGCAGGTCTTTGGCTCCAAATTGCTTCAAAGGTCAAGCTGAAAACAGAACAAGTCACCTGCCACAACATCTTCTGAGCAGTATTAATATTTTCTTAGCAGTCTTGATGCCAAGCACAAACCCACCCTGCAACAAAGTTAGCACTATTACCAGTAGATCTTCCGACTTTCTGGAGTGACCTCTTGATTTACTCATCAGCTGATTATTTTTCCTTATCTAACCCTAAATTGGGATTTGCACCTACCAAAATATTTAAGCTTCGAAGGAGCAGAATATTGTTATGGTAGAGACTGCCTACTGCAGCCTACCTCTCTGCTCTCTGGCTGCCACAGCAGCTTCGCAAAGGGATGGTTCCAATCTCTCCATCTGAGAGGCTTTGGGACTAGAGAAAAGGAGGTTTGCTTCCAGATAGAAAATCTGGCATTCATTTGCAGCTAGCCTCTACCTTGCACTGAGGCTGTAAGTGGAATAATTCAAAAGTCGGTACTGCTGACTCTCTGTGCCCAAATACTCTAGTGACTGCCATATTCCACAAATTTTTAGTGGAAAAAAATGCACGTGGAGCAATAACTGTGTTGTACAAGGCACTGTGGGCCCCTGAGCTGAGTGCTGGGTAGCACAGAACAGCTCTCTGCATAGATGAAGGAGTAAATCCCTCCCTACCACACACCCACCTCTTGTTCAGCACTCTAGGCACAGTCTAAGGAGCCTCCCCACATTTTCAGGAGGCAACATAATTCTGAGACTTCATAAGTTTTTTGGTTCATCTCAAAAGCCTTTGGGAGCCTATAGAGGTGATAGTAAAGGAACAGAACTAGGATGAAACTTAAAGAGAAACAGAAACTTCATCATTGCAGCTTATATCAGACAAGAGCAAATTATAGGCAAGTCGTGGAGGAATCAACATAAATGCCACCTTCTCCTTGCCACATTTGAGTCACAATTTCATTAAAACCACACAGCTATTTTTGGAAGAATTCAGAAAAATTCTCCTCAAAAACAAAACTTGAGGAGAATCTCAAATATATTTCTCTGTGGCTCGACATGTGATCATAAGAAACTCAAATCAATCACCTCCTGGATAATTAAAGTCAAAAATCAACAAAAATACAAGTGTTTCATTTTTATGGTAGCTGCCTTTGGATTGCTTTGGGGCTGCACATGGCCCCAGTTGAGGACATCTTCCCCAATGTGTACTTTTGTCTGGTAGGTATCCAGTCTCATAAGACCTGAAGTATTGTGGATGATCTAGTATCTATACATGTGTGGAACAGGCATCATATGGATGGTATCCTGGAATGCATGATTAGTTTTCATGTACTTTGTCCCTCTTTGAGACAGTAAGTTATACAAGCAGCAGTTCCAATGATTCAGGCAGGCAGCTAGAAAGAGCAGACCTCAATTGCTTTCTTTTTAAATGTACACTTGTAAATTAAGAAGCATTTCAAGATTAGGCATCTGTCCAATTCTTTTTATCATTTAGTGTATTATGCTAATAAGGATGCTGTTTCTTTAATTATATCATTTGAAGAAAAAATTGCTTTCAGTCCCTTGATCTTCTTTAAAACCATTCCCATGCTTGATTCCCCTATAGGCTTTTAATCACGCTGCCTCAGTGTGAAACTCTGCCACTGAGCAAAACTCTTCTCAAAACTGGTTCACTGAGAAAGTCTAGATTGTTTTCTCTCATTAGAGCTATAGCCTCTACCACATGGCAGCTTCAGGAGGAAGAGCTCTAAAATTCACACTAGCACTAGCTAGAATGCTGAAACTTAATATACTGCATATGTAGCACACTAAATGCCAGGATTTGTTAGACAGGGGTAGAGGGACAACTGAAGTGAGCTATAAAATAATACCTTTCCATGACACTTCACACTAGAATTCAATAAGTTCTATTTTAAAAAAGCACATATCATCAGCTGTTGAACTCCAGTGTGCAAAATTACCCATATATGATGTTCAAGGGCATTTGTTATTAGTCATATGCTTCACTGTGGCTTTTTTGTCTGTTTTAGCACACACACTACAGTAACTAAAGCAAAAGTATGTTCCAGTTATGGTATATCTGTTTAGAGTTTAAGTGCAGTATCTGTTAACGTGTTGTGCTTTCATCCTACACTGAAAGACAGACTGGATTTTGTTGAAACTAAGAACCAAATAGCACTAACATCTTGAAGCAAAGTATTTACAAACAAATATTCTGACACCTCATTTATCTGTTTTGCCATGAAATTGGCTTATACATGATTAATTATGAAAAATAAGCACAGCATGCTTTCATGCACTTTTACTTTGAAATCCAGGTCACACTTTGTTTTGAAATTCAGAAAAACAATATGAATACTATAATTAACATATCAGAAGATTCTTTGCAAGTAACTTTATTTAAGCAGGCTAAACCAGGAGCTTATGAAGTTGTTGCTATTCTGTCATTGCAGACAATTCATTTCTTAACCCTTGTTTATATACTGCACTTTCTTTGACTATTCCTTTGTACTGACAGGATGTTTGGGGTAGGCATCCTC
Organism: Erpornis zantholeuca; assembly: GCA_013400515.1. Taxonomy (NCBI): domain Eukaryota; kingdom Metazoa; phylum Chordata; class Aves; order Passeriformes; family Timaliidae; genus Erpornis; species Erpornis zantholeuca. The sequence goes on from VZTN01028498.1 coordinate 7,172, forward strand.
ATACTAAGCAACAAAATGCTGAATGAAAACAGTTCTCTTATCCCAAAACATCTACAAGCTGATTCCTGCTCTGTGGACTTGTCTCCATCTGGGATGCTGCTCCTTAGAAACATAGTTAGTAATAGTGTGGTTATAGATGGGAAACCAGAAACTTGAAATACAGAATCGTAGATTCGTTAAGGTTGGAAAAAACATTTAAGATCATCAAGTCCAACTATTAACCCAGCACTGCCAAGTCCCCCACTAAACCAGGTTCCCAAGTGCCATACCTCCAGGGATGGTGACTCCACCACTTCCCTGAGCAGCCTGTTACAGTGCTTGACAACTCTTTCTGGGCAGCAGCTTTTCCTAATATCCAATCTAAACCTCCCCTGGTGCAACTGGAGGGCATTTCCTCTTGTCCTATTGCTTGTTGCCTGGGTGAACTTGCACCTTTCTATGCCCTCCATTCAGGCAGTTGTAGAGAACTCAGGTTTCCCCTGTGCCTCCTTTTCTCCGGGCTAAGAAAACCCAGAACTCCTAGCTGCTCTTCATAGGACTTGTACTTAACCCCTTCCCCAGCTCTGTTGCCCTTCTCTGGACACACTCCAGCCCCTCGATGTCCTTGTTGTGGTGAGGGGCCCAGAACTGAACACAGGATTGGAGGTGCTGCCTCACCAGTGCTGAGTAAGGCTTTCATAACCCACCTGAATACATACAGTGAGTCATTCACACAGGCTCTCTGCTCATGGCACTTAGTTGTCAAAATACCTTTGTGATGACATATTTTAGTATTACACTGTGTTTTTCTCAAGCATTTTTCATGTGATTTCCTCATGTGAACTTGCCTCTATCAGTGCAGCTCCTTACAGACCCTCCTCAAGTCTAGATGTGCGATTCATTTCTGACAACAGAGCAAGGTCACATGTTGACAAGCGTCTTGCTTCATTTAATTTATAGGTCCATGCCGTTTTCACTAAAAAATTTACCTGGTTATCTCAGTAACAGCCATTTCTCATTACTTTACTTTTAAGACTTTCACAAAAAAGGAGAGAAGAGAAGGCTTATCAGCTTTTGACCTCAGCTGCTTTCTAGAGCCAGCCCCAAAGCCACCTGCAGCATCAACCCCAGCTCAGGAAGTTTGCCTTGTCCTGCACAGCAGCCAAGCAGCGACCACTGGCTTGCAAAAGGTCACGTGGACTGGGAGCTGCCAACTGGAGAGGTCTGACCAGCAAGCAAGAGCCTCCCCATGTCAAAACGAATGGCAAAACACTTGTGAGTGGTGTATTGCAGAGCTAGAAATAGAAAGCAATGTTTTCACCATACTGCTGGTATTTGAATAGCTTCTCTTTTAAAAGGGCAAGCAGTTCGTTCCCCTGAAATCTTGCTTTCAATGGCAGTGGCAGTAGCTTTTCAGTAAATATTAGAATTACCTTTTTCAAAAAAGAAGCTCTATTCTTTTAAAGGTTAAGAAGGTAACAGACAAACATGATTTAAAAAAACACCAAACACTAAAAAGCACTGTACTTATTCATGAGAAACAAGGTGGGAAGATAAGGCCATGGATACCACATGTGCAAGAAAAAGGGATAATCTGGAATATTGGCAAATGACAAGCTGAGAGGCAGGGTGAGGTCTGCTAGAAAGTGAGGTATTCCTCAAGCATGGATCCTCAAAGGTCTGAAAAATATTGTAACATGGGATTTTATTCTAGCAGAGGATCTGTTCCGGAAGGACAACTTTAAAAGTGTGGTTTTGGCAAAGGCTACAAATTGGAGTTATGGCTTAATACAAGAGTAGTGACATCAACTCCAGCTGATGTTATATTGGACTCCTACTGGGACACAGGTAAACCATTTAACTAGAAAATTATGATTCACTACAGGCAAAGGGCAATGCTCTAATCTCTTTTGCAACTGGAAAACAATCTTTACCAATATCTAATTTACTTGTTTGGATATTTTAGAAAGACCCCTTCTCAAAATTAAAAACAAATCATGTGAAAAACTGAGCAGGGGAAAATAGTCACATACAAAAATATAAAAAGGACCTGCTAAGGGATATTTTATTACATGCCAAAAATAAAAAGGAAAGTCACTATGTTACAACCATGAAAAGAAGCTTTTATGGCTGAATAGTCCTGGCTAAAGAGAGTGAAAGCAGCAGCAGAGAAACCTGTAAAACAAATGCATAGTACATAACAGATAGGGGAAAGACACTGATAGCAATGAATACAAATTAACATCGCAGAAATGCAAGCAAACAATGGAAGCACAAAACTGATAAAAAGCTATGGTGAGGTTTATGGCAATGGGAGCTCCTCCCTAAATGGAACAAGAAGAAGGGAATGCCGAGCAACAACTTCAATAGCTGGTCATTCCAGACAAATATTACCAAAAAATTCAGAAAAATACAGATTTATTTGACAACTACTTCTCTGCATTCAGAAAGATGCAAGATGCCCTATTCACTTGCTATAGTGATAATGACACCACTATAACCTGAGAGAGCTTTAAATAGCCCCTCAGTTTAAGGCCTGCATTCAAGAGCAGAGGGTAGATGAATCAATAACTTTTAATTCAATGACTCTTTTAAAAACCATGGGTGCACTAAAGGTTCCTGGTGACCCAGAAGACTATCAAAGCAGCATTTACAAGGGTTAAGTGGGATGAGCAAAGCACCTATCGAACAGTTAGGCTGACATCAGTAGCAAGCAACAGCAGGGAAAGATTAGCATGGGACACAATCAATAAGGCATTGAAAGACAGTCACATAATTAACACCAATCAACACAGCTGTATGGAAAACAGGCCTGGTCATGCAAATCCGATTATTTGTATGCAGTGACATCATCATTTGATAATGGTATGTGCTGACAGGACATATTTCTAGCCCTAATTTCATGCTAGGCAGCGATTTAAAGTCATGCTATACATAAAATCCTAAATTAAAAGATCCACCATACTAAATCAACACTGCTCATAGCAAGTGCATTTCTAAAGTGACTAGCTAAATTAATAACTAAATGGAGAATCAACATCCTGATAATAAAATCCTTGTCCATCCAGCAGGGGAAAAAAACGAAGTACAACACTTGGATGCTCAAAGAGCTACAGACTGTCTTGGAAGGCAGGGCTCATTACTTACTGAAAAAATGTAATGGTGACACAGTAGATTGATTACTACTGACACCCTTTAAAACAAGGCCCAGTCTCCTTCCAAAATATATGCTAAATAAAGAAAAATTAAGGGACTGCTACTGAAATAATATGAATTCCTCTGACCTCCACATAGTAGGCAAGAAGAAAAGATATTCATGTGGTCCCTTTTGGCCTTAGGAAACAATGACCCAAACATTATTAATCCCTCAGGAATTTAATGCAATAAGTGAATCATGCTTAATCCATCTGATACAGTGTAAAGTGTCTTGAGTATTTCTGTGAGATTTCAACAGTAATCCAGTGTTAAATTACTGGATAACTATTAAAATATTATCAAGTCACTTTCCTGAATTTCTGATTTTTTGGCAGAAAGCAGCAAAAATCTATCCCAATGCACAAATAGGGAGGGGCAGTATCAAACTCTTGATCCACACCTTCCCACACAGATCATTTTGACCTGTTCCTGGGAAGTGTTATTTACAGCAACAGTATTTCCATGGCATGTCAGAAAGCCTCCTCTCAGACACCACTGTGACTAAAACTAATTTCATGCAATTAGGGTTATGTTCTTATATACTCATCATCTTCCTAAGCCGTGCTCCAAGATCAGTACAAGAGGTGAAAAGTCATATTACCTCTGCCAAACATTATTTGATTCTGTCTGTTTAAAACAAAACACAAGATTTTTAGAATGCCAGTCCTGCAACAACTCTGGAATGGGCCAGGAGACTTTATTCATCCACTTTTGCAGCAGGCAGTTAAATTGCTACAAGCCTTAAAACCCCAGTGATGAGAAGGTACAGTTACAACTGCTTTTAAACTAGAAGTCATTTGTAATAATGGAAATGCATTAAAAGATATTTCTGTACAGTATTTGCATCACTCAGTGTCCTGCAATGTTGGTCTCAAAGAGAAGATGTGCACTGCCCTGTGCATTCTCTTCTTTTACGTGGAACAACACACAGGGCTGGAACATCACAAGCCACCTGTGAGCCCATAAACACAAGGTTGCTCTTCTTTGGTGTTTAGCCACCTGTCTGCTGCAGGATTATGACCAGGACGTTTGTGCCACCCAGAACACAGTGGCACATCAGTCTGATCGCTTATTTCACAGCCATAATCACATCATTTGTGACTGAGTGTGACTGTCGCCAGAGAAACAGCTTTGACATTTTTGACTTTGGGTCTCCCCAGTGGAAAGAGCAATGCTTATGCCATGTTGATATCTGAACTCCTCCAGCCAAGCTGTTTTATCACTTGAGGGACAGGATCATGCCTGGCTATGGGAGGTGCATGCACAGAGGCTTCAGCAGGCACTGTAATTGCTCACAAGGAGCACACTACAGCGCAGTTTTACCAGGATCTATGTCACGGAAATCTCCCCACCGACAAAGTTATATCTTCCCAAGCATGAAAGACTATCTTCAAACATTGTTACAATACCTCCACAAGTAGCAGGATTTAGTTTAGATATACATAGTACATTGGTTTAGATAGTTGCATTTTCAGTATATACTACACCTAAGAAACAAAGCAAAAGCATTAGGAAAGAAAAGGTCTATTTTTGTTTGATAATTCCTCACAGCTAAAAAGGCCTCATGGTCTGCTTTGAAGTCACCTTTATCTCTACTGTTTACAGTCATTAAATGGAATTTTTGTTGGATAAAATAGCACTGTTAAAAAAAGAATCAGACTTTTTAAAGAGTTCTTTGGTGGCAAACACATTTATAAGATGAAATCAGATGGAATAATACAGAAGACAAGCTTACCCAAAATGCTGGAAAAACAAGTTTTTCTTCCATTGGTGATAGTTTGTTTTAGAAGACAGTCCCAGGGTAGAAACCCTAAAAAAACAAACAAAAAGACCCGAAAAAAACCTCCAAAAAACCAAAAAAAAAATTCCATAAAAAGACTCGTTAGAATTAGAGTAAGTAACAAGGGCATACACCATCAAATCTTCTGTAAACACAGTGCTCAAGATTAAACATCCTGCTCTTCTGATTAGGATCCTGTCCAAGTTTCCTGGCCTTAGCTCACAGATAAGCTGATCTGTGTCAGCACTGACTGAAGTGAAGCAATGCACCTACTCTCAAAACGGGAAGAGGATACAAAGCCTTTAGTGAAACAAACTCCACACTTTCTGTTCCTCTTCCTCTGTGGTATCTTTAGAGTAAGTCAACACTCAAGTCGAATTTAGGTACACAGACTGAAGGGGAAGCACAGATTAAACCTAGTCAGCTTTTAATATATTTACAGAGATCATTGTTTTAAAGACACTCTGTGCTACTTGACACCTTGTCCCCTTGCCACATTTTGATGTGATATGGGTGATGTAGTGTTGCTCAGGGAGATTTAGCTGCATTTACTTGTGATAAGATCATCCAGAAGAAGTATTGAGATAAAGAAGAAAAACAAGAAAGGGTGAGGAAGATCATCCAGAAAGCATACAGAAGGAGCTTCTCACAGAAGTCAGGAAAAGATTGCAATCACAAAACCTAAGCATTGTGAATCAGAGAATGTGAGTTGTGTTAAAATACAACAGGTCAAGGCAGAGAAGGAAATAAAGCCAGTTCTGAGACTTTCTAAGAAGTCATGAGATGTGTTTTTACCAATGGTAAATAAAAGGCCAAGGCCAAACTGCTGAGATTCAGAGATGAAATGAGAACAGACTCTCTTAAGTAGCACTGACTAGATTAAAAAGATAACAAAAGTAGACAAAAAGGGGTTTGGGTTGGGATTTTTAGAGGAAAAAACTTTGAGAGTTTTTTTGTTGTTATGTCAGTGATGTGCATTTAGTTGTATTATGATGGGAAAGAGGCAAGAAGTATTAGAATGAAGAGTTAAGACATATAAACGCATGGAAGACCAAGATGAGGAATCTGACTCTGGGACAAGCAGAGCAGGTGGAGTTTAGATGAGACCTGAGAGTATGACAGAGAAAGAGAGAGAAAGAATGGGGAAGGCTAAGTAAGGGAGGAAGGGAGATCATTACAAGTTTTTTTTCCTGGTGGTAAAGACCAAGTAGAGAAAAGTTAAATCAAAATCTTAGAAAATATAAAAAATGGAAGATACTAATAGCATTTTAGGAAAGATATTTAATCAAATAGTCTTTCAAAATGTTTGTTTATATGCAACTGATGGTAAGCAGTTATACATTTCACATAAACGTGGTAAAATGCCAAATCCAAAGTAACTCCCAGCAAAACACGCACTAATGGCAACTAAATCTATATTTTAATAAGAAATTCCAGGTACATTTTATTTTTCCCTCCCTGCCCATTCCCCAGCAAGGCAGGTTGCTTCTTTTCAAATAACTCAGTTGAATTATATTGTGTGTTCAGCCTCATTAGTCACCATCTCCATTCCACTATGGTTTTAATTAGATAGGTCTCTTTGTGCACAGCTACCTCAGTCCTTCCTCCCAAACAATCCCAAAATGTCTCTTCTTTTATGCCATCATTCTTCAAATGCTCTCAGTTACACCAGGGGCAGCCCAGGTGATCAGGGCAGTGCAGAGCTCTCCCATGGAGATGGCAAGGCAGGATCTGCACCCAGCAATACACACACACTCCTTGGGCAGGGCTGAGCTGCCCTTCTACACTGTTTCAGCCATTTTAATAAAGAAAATGTAACTAATGACAATTTATGCCAGACTCAAGTGAAGGGTCAGACCCCCTGCATAGATACCAAGTGCCAAACTTTTCCCAGTAGCCTCCTTCCTGCTCCGTGAGCCATCCATCCACCCAGCACATGAAATCGCAGGGCAGGAAAAAGGCCCCTCCACCCCACCAAAGCTGGGGATCACAGGAGTCCCCTGAACTCAGAATGATACCTGGCTGCAGCTCTTCCCCCACAGCACCCAACCCGACAAGGCCAGCACATCCCTCAAGGCATCAGGACATGGCACCATCCCACAAACAAAAGAGAAAGGCTCGCAAGGACCAGCTCCAAAGGTCTGTTCTCAGCTGGAAATGGGGGAAAATACTAATGTTTCAGGAAAAACAGAAAAATGGAAGTGGGAAAGGATCAGCTCTACTCATAAGGAGCCAGACAGGACTTTTTAAGGGCAAGGCTTCTGCTTCAACCACTATTTGCAAACTATTAGAAGAAAGACTGTAAATCCAGCAAGCATGGTTGGCAGTAAACCCCTCAGAGCAAAGGACCTCTGCTCCATGGCTACCCTGCAGCCCCAGAGGAGAGCCTGGGGAGCTCAGCACCACTCCCAGGCTATTCCTGGCTGCCCAGGCTCAGCAGTGGCACAGCAGGGATTAAAGCAACTTAGATTTGTTATGTAAGGGATGTGTTGCTCATGGCTTCTCTCAAATCCCAGAGACGTCGCTATTATGTAATAGGAACAATCAAACAGGGCAGCTTTTCTGTGATTTGATTTTTTTTAAGTGCTGAGCAGCTAAAAATGAACAGTGTGATTCTGTCAGACTCAATGTTATGTTTTCCACTCTAAATCCAAGTCTAACCTTAAAGATGCTGTAGCTAATAGGGACAATGACTCAGCTCTCACTTCACTCAAGAAACAGAGAAGTGAAATACAGCAAATTTTGTCCACCTTCGTACCAGGTGAAGGGCATAGCTTTTATCTTCTGAACCCAGCCCGAGGGCTTTCATTGCTTCAGCATCAGTATCTTGCTGGTTCTACTGACATTAAAGGATTACTCATATAAATAAAGGTTGTGGACCTGGCCCTGAACTTTGCTGCTTGGATTGGATGGTGGCTGTGAACCACTCTGACACTTGGGCTTTCATCAATGAAAAACACAAGCTTATTTGGCAGAGTCTCAAGAGTTTGTCTTCTTAAATTATTACTGTAAATAATTCTGATGGTAATGCACACAATTTTGCATGATGCATCTATGCATACACATGTTACCTAAAAAAACATGCATATTAATGCAACAAATTCCATTGTTTCTGTAAGCCACTTAACTCATACTTGGGGCATGCTCCAGCAATACCAAGGATGGATAGATACAGATGTTTCAGGAAGTACTGGTTGATAATTTGATCAAGCTGTTGTCATATCAATATTAGCACTTCGCCCAGTCTGGTTTTGTTTTAGAAATTTACTAATTTATTTCCAGCTTATAAACCATGCTCAAAGAATTTCTCCTTTAAAAAAAAAAATTTCTTGGTTTGAGATCTGAAAAGGAGAAAAGCACTCCTTTGATACAGACCTGATTTCCTATCTATTCTCCTAGCCTCTCAAGGTTTCAGCACATTGAATAAATACTCCAGTTTCATTGGTCATGCTAAATACTTGTTGTGATCCTTTTAGCATTAAACCTCAAACAACATATCGAGATTGGGATGGTGATACAGCAAACCTGTCCTAAGCACTTGCACCCAATCTAACATTTCTAGTCTTGTTCATGCAGCTGTTTAATTCCACCAAAGCTCATGTGAATTGTTTCTAGAGGTTGTGTTACCATTCTTTCCTTTTTAAAGCCTCACTATTATATCACACTGTCCTGGGTTATAATGTAAAATGTGTCCAGGGGGGTGTATTCTATAACCATCTTCAGGTTTCTGTTAAAACCAGGTGGGACAGCATTCCCTGCCTCCTCTCTCTGTGTTATCTTTTGTTAATGGCCCATCAAGTGCCGGGCACATGACTCAGAGATAACTGGCTCCTACACTATCTCCTGTTAATGGCCCATCAAGCTTTATCTCATGACTCACCATCTCATTGTGAGATACTCTGCCCAGGGGGAGGAGCCAAGCATCCCATCTTGGATATAACTGAGGCTCTGGGACTACAGTTTTAGCTTTCTTCTCCACTGGATTCCCAGCGGATAGGAGCTACATACCTTCCGAGGAAGACCGGACCCTTTTACTGGATCACTGCCTCAGCTGAACTGCATCCATCATTTCAGAGGACTGCAGCCACCATCCCTTTGGACTGCTACTGCTACCCTGACTAACAGGGTGCCAGGTTGTATCTGGCTCTGCCAGTTTAAACCAGTGTGTTTATTTTCTTTTGGTTCTTTTTTTTTTTTCCTTTCCTTTTCCTTTCCCTGCCTTTATTCTAATTTCCTTAATAAATTGTTATTCTGACTTGGTGTCTCCCACTGGTTTGTCTTTTCAAACCAGAACACACACCAAGGGCAAAACAACTTTTCATCATCAGGAGGAAGAGGACCTGAAACCCCCACGGTCTGATAGACCAGAAGGAACAAATTCATCCCTAGAGCATGACTCTGCTGAGCACAGTCAAGTGTAATTTACTTTTAAATGTCTTATCTGTGCCCAGCATCCTGCCAGTTTTCCCTGTGCATAGCTCATCATGATTCCTCCCAGCATTCTGGCATGAGCAAACTGCATCAAGCTCAGAAATGCTTAATACAAAGCTTTATATTTTTCTCCTATCACAATCTAATTCTTGTTCAGTAATGCTAACATACTCTGGAGGATAGAAACACATTTCTTGGGCAGTAGTCCCTCTGAATGTTTCTGGCAGAATAAATTTGAGAATTATTGTGAGACCTGCCTTGGACCAAAATCGCAGGTGGCTTAAAATGTTGTTGGTCCATGTGCCCCATGCAAAACTTGGCAGAGAACACAGGCCAGAGGGCAGAAGCACTATCAGAGCATCTCTATTTGAGCTACCCTTGCCTGCCAGACTGGCTCTTTGACAGCCCTAGTATTTTGCCATAACATAGAGCACCCCATGGGGATAATAAACATGCAAGCCAACTCATTTAGGATAAGCTATAAAATAGTTAAATTTCAAAAGCAAAATCTAATAGAGAAACTAATTTTTCCAGTATGTGTTTTAGATGCTTGTTTACTTTTTACCTATGATTTCAAAGGGAAGTCACTCTCCTCTAAGTGTTTGGTGATTATACCCATGAAGTAAGACTCACAGCTGTGCAAAGAAGAACAAGTTATACCTTTCTTCCAGCTTTGCATCCCAAGCAGCAGCTCTTTCGAAGCAGTTTATAGCCCTCAGGCTCATATAAGGAGCAGCAACCTGTATTACACTGACACCTAAATGAAGAGTCATGATTGCAGGCTGGGACGGGAACCCAAGAAAATTTTGACACTTTTGCTAGTTTTGTGGAATGCATAAAATCACTGATCTGCAAGTTATGTCACTAACAGCAAAAGCCTGGTAACTGCTGCTACACCAGATGCTTCTGAGGATTAAGCCATTTTCAGAGACTTTTGATGTTGAGACCTCTGCTGGAACAAAACAGACTTCACCATCCACAGTCCCCAAATGCTCTGCAACAGCGAGCCAGCACATGCCTCCCAGACTTTGGAGAAGAAGCTAAGGCATGGTCTTAAACCAACGTTACCACACTTACACAGGAACAGAACTTGGATTTCCTCACGTTCCAGCCAATGCACCACTGGTGCAACTTTCTCTGCAACACTATGTGCTATGCCACGCTACATCACAGAAGTGACAATAACTTTTCCTTGAGCAGGCAACAGTTCCTGCCCTAAAATGTGAAGATTCACTATCCCAGGAGTTTAGAAACTGTTTGCCTGACTGCCAGCTTTGTAGCCTCTTAATTTAAAAAGAAAATACCAATCCTTAAAGAAATTACTAAGGTAACAGCCTGTAAAGTATTTTAAAAAGCAGGGTCTAGCACACAAGTCTTATGAGGAGCAGCTGAGGGAGCTGATATTGTTTGGCCTGGGGACCTTATCACTTTCTACAGCTGCCAGAAAAAGGTTGTAATGAGGTGGGAGTGGGCCTCTCCTCACAGGTAATAACAACAGAACAAGAGGAAATGGTCTCAGTTTGTGCCAAGGGAGGTTTAGGTTGGATATTAGAAAAAAAATTTCTTCACTGAAGGAGTTGTCAAGCACTGGAAGAGGCTGACCAGGAAAGTGGAGTCACCATACATGGAGGTATTTAAAATATATGTAGATATGGTACTTGAGATGTGGTAGACTTGGCAGTGCTGGGTTAACAGTTGGACTATATTTCAAATATTTTCAATATTTTACCTGTATGTATTTTGGCTGCAAAATACTGACCTGGTTCTCTGTAATAACAGAATAACATAGGGCAGAGCTTTAATTGGTATAAATCACTTGGTTGTGAAGTTACAGCAATTTATAATAGCTAATAATTTCTTCACTTGCTTTACCCTAAGAAGGTAGTTCTTGTGAAATCATTGACAGAGGCCGGTCAGGTGGTTTCAGCATTTGGTTGTATTCTGGAGAGCCTTCTGGTCACCTTGGAGCTTATCCTTTTTCCAGATCCCCACTGGAAAATCCAGAATAGCAAGACAATGCCATATAATAGGCAAGGGGCAGAACATCTAAATCAGATTTTCAGAGAGTACAGCATCAAAAGTATGTCCAGCAACAGAAAGGGACAGCATTCCCAGGCTCACAAGGATGCTAGTCATATTAGGGTAGTGCCAGAGTAAGTTATACAAAAATCCATTATAGTTATTTTCCTAAAGAAAGGCTATTGAGACAGGTTTGAGTTTGCACTACTAAGTTTGGGTACAAAACAAACTGCCATGCACTCAAGTTTTGCTCCTCCTTACTACTTTCTTTCCAATTTCAGCTGCTTATAACTTTTTTAACAAAACTGAATGCAGCAGGTTTAGCAATAGTTGCATTTAAACAGGGTCAGTATAATTATAAATAACTTATGATAAAATGCAATACTTGTCTAGGGAAAGCATTTGTTAAATCAGCTGTGTCTCAATAGTCTTTTTAGCAAAGCTCAGCATCCAGACAGGGGAGGAAGGAAAGAGATCCTCTTGCAATGCTTGCTGCTGGCATTTCAGCATCTATCCTCACCCAGGTGTCCATTATTATGCCTAGATATTTTCTCCTCCAGAGCCTTCAATCAAATATTAAACCAACCACTGTGTATGAGTCTCTACAGTATTGTCCTTTGCTTTATCTCCCATTGGATGACTCTCCAGGAGCATGCATTTAAGTGGAGCCCCCAGTAGGCTCCAGTTGTGTCCCACATTGATTTCTGGTGCTTCCTGCATGAGCTTAAGAAACAGAGAACACACACTGAAAGCTGAAAATCTTGGTTTCCTAACTTGAGAGAGGACTAATTCTCACTGGTTACCAAGTTCCCTGCACAGGCTCTGATGTGCCTTACAGCTGTGGAGAGCTGCACTTCTGCTGCTAGCTCTCCTCTCCTATCTTCTAAATAGCTAGCATTGCTTACTATAACATAAATGTATTTTGCAGAAAAATACACACTCCAGAAACAAGACCAGAAGTTTAAAGCTGCTTTCTTGCTTGTTACAGTTGCTATCACTAAGATGAGAGATAACACCCTGGAAAAACATTACCCTAGAAAAAGCTTTCCTGTAAAAAAATGAAAAACTACTTATCTGACCCAACCCTACACATGCCATTTGTTAGATCAGTAGCCAAATACCTACCTCTGTCCTTAAAGAGACAAACGTAAGGAGAAACATGGTACCATATCGAAAACTACTTCAAATAAACCACATGGACAGTCTTGCAAAGATTTTCGTCCGTGTCTGTGTCCCATCCCATCGTCCCTCCCCCCACCCCACCCATTCTCAGGTAGCAATTTCCAAACTCACAGTGCAGCACTCAAAGAATTACTTACAGAATCCCCCTTCTGTACCTTAAAATAGGAGCTTGTCCTCCAGAAATTAAGGCGATGCTAAACGCCGTAGAATGAGAAGTTAACCCACATTTGCACACACGCAGCTCGGTCCTACCGCTCTCCGGCAGCACAGGCTGCGCTGCTCTCCACAACAGATTGCAGAGATAGGAGAGAAGTAGCTGGGTAGATCTAATTGCATTGGAAACAGGCGGACTGGTAAAGGGTTTATGTAGCATGGGATACAGAAAAGCCCACAACCCTGCTTGAAATTGGGGATGAGAAACGATAAAACCCACAAACACTACGCTGGGTGTAGAGAGCATAAAACAATCCCTGCATGAGATCACACACAAACCAAAACAAAGCATTTATGCATCACATTACACTCAGCTCTTCGCCTGCCAAGTGCCTCCTTAATGCAGTCATCCGTTGCAAAGTTAACCTGCATGCAAACACTCGACGTGCAAATTATTTTGCTGCCGGTGCTTTAGTACAAGTAAATATTTCTAACGCTTGACCCACAGAGAGATGCTTATATTTTTTTCTTATCTTTGCAGTTTTTAATGCAACGATAAATGTCACGGCTCCTGCTGGCTTAATCTTTTCATGTTTAGAGCAGTCAGGGAGCACTTGCTCTCTAGCAGAAGTACTTGTAGGGAGCCGGTACAGGCTGGTGCGAAGGCACACAAGCCCCCTCCGCACTGTTACCTTCGGGAGGCAGTGATGGAAACCGGGAAGAAAGAAGCAGGGGCAAAGATAGAAAGGGACATAAAGCAAAGAGGGAAAAGGTACCCTCGCTCATTTAAACAGAGTTGGAAACGACCGACCTAGATGAACAGCTCTTCACACAGAGGCGTTTTACTAGAGTAAGAAGATCTGGATTCGCTGCCCTATCTTCCACACGTTTAGCTTACCCTTCCTACAAGAGCGCTGCTTTTTATTCATAGTAGCTGCTTTACCTTCCATCATTTTTCGAAAAAATAATGGGATGCTGTTAAAGGCCATGGAAAGGGCTGAGAGTAATAGCAGTTTCAGCCCCGCGCGCCCGGGGGTTGCCTACAAGCTCGGCACTTGCCCTGAGCCCTCCGCTCGCCCATGCCGAAGGTTCGGCCGTGTCCGGGGATCCCAGCCCTCCCGGGACCCTGCTCCCGGAGGCTGCTGGCGTGCAGCTGGCGATTCCGATCCGCTCACAGACGCTGCACGGAGACCGAAGCCCGCTCGAGCCAGTCCGGTTATTGGCATCCCCAGAACTTTTGCCTGAATGGATTTCATCACACATATTATCCACCCTGATAAGCTGGGCTCACTCCCCCGCCTCGTGCCAGCACCAGGGGTACAGGAGCAGCCGCCAGCCCCGCCGCACCCT
>VZTN01028498.1:21555-52574 GCA_013400515.1 Erpornis zantholeuca
CCACCGCGCTCCGCCAGCACCGCACCGCGGGGACCCGCGGGGAACCGCCGGGCAGAGCAGCGGCAGCGCCGCACGGCAGCGAGGTACGCCCCAGAGACAGACCCCGCCAGCACGGTTGTGGGGGGCTCCCCAGTTGGTTTTTCTCGCAGGCGAGAGCCTTGGAAGCACCTAGGTCGTTGTTAGGTTATCGAATGGGGTTTCTTAATGAGGGGGAAAAAAAATTCTTAGGGTCAGCGTCTGCAAAATAGTGCCTCAAATGGCATCAGACAGAAATGGGACCTGCTCGTGGCACGGCTTTTCTGCTCCTTACCTGGCTGCCCTCCCTCGCTCCGAGTTCATTTCTCTTTCACTTTAAAATGAGCAGGAAAATAGAAAAATAAATAAATAAATAAATATGCTAGCAGAGACACAAATTTGCTTTTCAAGCAAAACTTGTAACTCGAAGGGTAATCATCACTTTTGCTATGCTTAAGCTGCAGCCCAAGGGTTTTACTCCCGTACCAAAGAGAGCTCTGTGGTAAAGGCAGAGGATCTTTATTGTGGTTTAAAGCCTTATCTACACCTACAGCCCGTGCTAGAGCTCTTTCTGTGGGCATTGTTATATTCTCGGTGAGCTAGCGCTCTTGTTTCAATCAGCTGTTAAAATCGGCAGCAGGCACAAGATCAGATGGGAGTTTTATGATCTGTGTCTAATGTTGGGCAACTCAATTAATTTTTATTAAGTCCTCTGGGCAAATGCATGAAGAGCTGTTCAGGAGGGAGTGATGAAGGGATTCCCAGTTTGCGAGGCCAGCCAGATGATACACAGCATCCTCCTGTCTGGGAGCCCCCGCAGTGATGCCTGGAGACACCGGGAGAACAGCCAGGAGCTTACACAGAGGTATGAGACAGCAAGTGCCTAGGATTCTAGGGAGATATGGGAAGAAATGGCCATTGTCTGCATCCCAGTGCCAGCCTTTGCCAGCTGGGATTCAGTACAGTATTGAGGAAAGGCCTTGCTTTCCCAGTGCCTGTCTGGTCAGGCTGGTGTTACAGCCTCATACAGCAGGACAGTCACTGTCACAGGATATATCCTTATTTCCCAGGCACACAATAACTTCCTTATTCCTGCCTGTGCTCAAACACACTGTGCTTGCATCTGTCTGCAATCTGAAGTGCCAAGTACCATCCCTGTGGCACCATAAGGGTGTCTTTTATCCTTAAAGGACCTTCTTTAAGGTTTTATTCCTGCTGAATAAAGCTGTGTTCCTCCCCCCCAAGCCACACCATGCTGGACTAAATGTTACGCTTCAGTTACAAAGACAATAAAGATAAAGAATCTTAGCTGGTAAAGTCACTGAGAGCATCTCTCTGGCTGGCACAAAGGAGGACCTTGACAAACCAGGCACTGGCTGGTTTATCTGTGGTGGTTTAGGACATTAACCCTCCTGCCTCTCTGCAAAGCAGGGAGGACAGGAGTTGTGGCTGCACCTCAGCTCAAAATTCAGGATATTATTTATGTTCAAGCCTTGATGTTATCTATGACTAAAATAAGGAGAGGGGATTCTGGAGAAACAAACAAAACCATCCTGCATTTTAGCCATTGATTTTCAGAAAAGAGCAGTGCCATTTTTCTTGTCCAAAGGCTTTACCAGGAAGCTGCTGATGACAGAGACTTAGCAGGATTTCACTGACCTCTTTTGCATCACTATTTGAAAGGACCCACTGGCTCTATCAAAATAGGGACAATAACAGAGAAAGTCCAAATTTACCCAAAATATTAATCACCCTGGAAAGATCTATTATATGGAAAAAACCCAAGTACATGCCAGCATTAAGTTTCCTCTCTCAATCATTTCGGCAAATAATCATTGCTCCCTTCACTTGACTTCTGATCATGGAACTATTGCACTCTAAAAATTATTCATGCTGTTATCACAGTTAATTAAAAGCTACTTAGCTGTAGAATGTGGGCCTCACTTTATTTTTAGATTCTTTGCAGAACTGAAATTATCTGCTGTAGATAATTCATATAAACTTGTTTTTCTTCAACATTTGGGAGAGAGATCTTTAGCCTATAAAAATGTTCAATGAAAGACTTCTTATGCAACTCTAACAAGCAGAAGGTGTAACAAAAGAATTGTTGTTTATGCTGTAAAGAGTAAAAAAAAATGATGAGAAACTGAAGAGTGGATGGGTTTTATAAATGTTGGCAGAGCAGTTTCAAGCCAAACCCACTTTGTTGATGTGGTTAGTAACAAGCTGCTGCAGCTACAGAGAGATGGCAGAAGAGCCTCACACATAGACCTGGAAATGGAAGGCAGTGAGGAGGCCCTGGCCAGGGCAGGGACAGCAGGCCTTGGAGCACACTGGACTGCATGGAATTCCCTGATGGAATTGGGGAATGGAGTAACAACATGCCTTGGCCACAGCTGACCTGACAAGCCCCCCAGGTCTTCCCTCCCTGTCCTAAAGAGCATGGATAGTCAGCACAGTGGAAGCACATTTTGCTGCACATCCAGACTTCATCCTTGGTGTTCAAACCAGCACCAGGATACCTCAGTGGCTCTGATTGTACTGATGGACATGATGGGACCAGGGAACCAGCTGGATTGGTGATCATCCACACTGATTAATTGTAAGTGGGCTGCAAGGACAATGCCTGGCATGGCAAGACAGCTCCTGGGCACAGCCTGTGGGCTGGAATACGAGAGGGACTGTCCCCAACAAGCAGCAGAGATAGAACTGCAGTGCTTCCCATTTCCTTCACCCTACACAGTCTGCCAACTCTGTCACAGGAAGCTTCTCAGCCAGAAACTTCACTCCAATTCATGCAATACATACCATTTCATGCAATAAAACAACAATTCTTGTGGGCTGCTGCACAGCTTTACGTTTGCTCAGACAGCATTGGTTGGGAAGAAAAAAAAAGAAGGAAACATCTCTGCATTAATACCAATGTCTTAAGGCCACAGGGGCACCAGATGGGAGACCAGGATCAAGCACTATGCAGCATGGATATAGCCAGTCTGTGCCTGTGGCAGTTCCTGGCTCTGTTTACTTAGTGATAAATACAAAGCCAGTGATGCCAGCAAGCTGCATAAGGCTCATTTCTCTGCAGAAATAAGCAAGAGACACAATCGGTGTTCAGCTTTGCAGATTATCTGGGAATGATGAAAGTCAGGGGAAAAAATAGCCTCCCCTCTTATGCTTAGATAAAGCTGCAAAAGCTGCAACATCGTATTAATGCTATTAGCTCCAGAAGATTTTAAAAGGTTTTTGTCACAGGGAGGATGCAGCTTGGGTCTGCATGAGGAAGGGTCCACAGAGAAGCTCCTGGGCTGCAAGCACTGCTGAGGGCACAGGAGAAGGGATGGAGATGATGCCTGGGGCACAGACATGCAGTTTCCTGGTGCCCAGCTCTGACTGGGTAAGATGCATAAGCTGCTGTCTCCAAAGGGAACTTCTCTTTAGCCTTCCACATCTGGCCCACACATATTTTATGAGCAAAATTATTGCAGCTGAAAGTATGATTTTTAATATATTTTTTGTTGCTTTGTTTGTTTTTTAATTTAGGTAATTACTGTCGTCCTAGCACTTCTTCTTAATTTTATTTTATTTTTATTTTTTATTTTTATTTAAGTGCCATCTTAAACTTCAGTTACACCAGGTAGAACTCGAGTGCTGACATACTTGTCCCAGTACAAAGCTATCTGATACTAACTTGGGTATCTTCTGGTCTTGAATAGCTGTAAAAACACAGGCACTTTTCCATTGGCACAAGCAAGTCACCTAAAATGTTATCAGTGTAGTTGAAGTGGGACAATTCTTTTGTCTCAATAAACACTGAGAAACTCTGTCTGTGACTGCTGCTCCTCTCATCAGGGGAGGGACTGGCTCGACACAGCCTCCCAAAAAAAGCTGTACTGTAAAGATGTAGGTGAGCTCCACGTAAATTACAGCTAAACCAACTTATTCTCTCATCTGTGAATGCTGGCTGGCTAATTTAATAAGAAATAAATGGCTGCAGTCAGGGCAAATCCATCCTGTAAAGCAAACAGTCTTGCCTAGGAAAATATCAAGTTAATCTATGAAGTTGATTTCTCCTTCATTTAAATTATGAGGATTTTCTTCTACGCTCGAGTTACTAGTGACTGAAAATCCTGAAAAAACATTGCATTAGGCATGCTAATAGCAATAAACTGCTCATTTTTGAGTAGAGTACAACCAAGTGGTTAGGACAACTTCAAATACTCTTCAAATGGCTGGATTATTTTAAGCCATAAATTCAAAATCTTCTGGGATCACAATAGTTGCCTCTCTGAGCTGTGTTACTGCTTGATAGCAGCAGTGAAACGCTGCAGACAGATGATAAAGCAGTTTGATGTGAGCTCTTGTGAATGACACCATGGAAGAAATCTGTCCCATGAGACCTGAGGAATCCCAACCATGAAGAAGAGTAATTGCGGTCAGATAAAAATGGCAGTTTGCGTAGCACATCAGCTTACTATCTGAATGAATATAATTGAGCACATTTACTTGGACCAAGGGGGCTTTCTGTGTGCATAATTTCTAATCATCCTGAGAAAAGATTGCACAATTTAAGTAATATATATAGAGTCCCTTTTTTTCCTCCCTATTTGTATGGAAGAAACATTACAGTTGAGGAAAACTGAGCTGCTGAGGTAGTGAGGTAGCCCAAGCAGTGTCAGTCTGTATACCATGGATTTTCATGGATTTATGCAGTTTCATATATATATATATGCATATACATATATATATGCATACATGTAGCCATATGTAACTGCACACAAATAGTCAGCAGTCTATTTGCAGATTGCTTGCATCTACTGCCTTTTAAGCCACAAAAATCGGGAGTCCCTGGATCCAAAGATTTCCTGTTCAAATAGCAGCGCTCAAGAAAACAGGATGGTCGCACAGCAGAAGAAACACCTCCCTCCAATTCCTCTGCCAAAAGGTGGGAGTTAGAGACTGTCACAGTTCAGAACAGGAAAACAAGAAGCTCTGATGTTAAGCCTGGAGTGGGCTTTGGTGGCTGCTTGCACACACTGGGCTGCTGCCCTCAGGTGACACACTGGGCCCAAGTTGCACCTTACCAACCATGGGTGGGGAGGTCTGATTCTCCAGTCCTTTCCCCACGCTCCCTCAGCCCTGCCAATTCCCTCAATCAGAGCCAATTCATTTCACTAACCCTGCTCAAACCACTCCAGCTGTCACCACACAGCAGGCTGCACTCCTGTTCTCTTCACCGTGGCCTTAGCACTTTTTGGAGCTGCTCTGAGCCACCCCAGCATTGCAAAAAACTAACAGGACAACAGAGGTCTTCTCCTGAGCTTGCACGTTGGACTGCAGCAGCAGCAGGGCTGCAGCACAGCATTGGGGATGGAGGGCAGGAGGCAAGACCCTTGGAGTCAGCAGCTGGGTGGGCTGAGGGCTGATTTGGCAGCACAGCCAGTCTGGTTTAAGGTGGTTCATTTCTGGTTGATGACTGACTGGCAGAAAATCGGGGAAAATAATTAAGAAAACTGATCTGCCTCACATAGGAACCCGGTGAGTGTCAGCAGTGCAACATGGGATGGAGTGGAAACACCAGGAAAGGGAAAGAGGCAAAGAAGAACATGGAGTGAAGACAAGTATTTCAGCTTTTGTCAGAGCTGGTTAGATTGACTCATTTTATCTTGCAGCTTTGCTCATTAAAATGCAGCTTGTCACCCAGAAAACCTTCCCTACCCAAGGGAGGCCAGACTCCCGTTCTTCCCTGTGTGCATGGCTGGAGGGCTGCCCAAGGAATGGTATGGGAAGAAGCAGGTGGAGGGAAGGATGGCCAGTGGGAGTCCCTGTTGTCAAACCTCAGCCTGAGTGTTAAAATCCACAGCCCTCACACTATAGGCTGGCTTAGGGAACTAAGATGCAATTTTTTTTTAATTTCTGGAAAATTGCTTTAGAAAAACAGTCCCTGTGCAGTGTAATAAGTGGTTGGACTTCCACAAATAGGCAGCAGAATGGTCTGCAGGCTGTGGGGTGCAGTAGTCCGGACTTAGAGTAAGATTGCACGCCAGCCACACTGCCCCTGCACCAGGGGGAAGGAACACACAGAAACAAAGGGCAGAAAGAAAGGATGTGTAACAGAGTCATCCTGTATGATCAGCAGAGGAGCAGGGAACCTGTGCAGCAAGCAGGGATACACCCTGTCCAGAAAGCATGGGTAGGAAGAAGGATCTAGACTTAAATTTAAGAGCATGTTAAAGTTAAGTTATTGATATGCATGCACCCAGCTCTCCTCTGGCATCCCAGAAAAACACCTCTGTCGTGTAGCTTACACCACATCTGTATCCATCACTTTGGAGATCTGCACTGATCATTCAAGCCCATGCTCAACCAACCATCCTTATTACTGTGTTCTCCATCCTTTACCTTGATTTACTCTCAATTCATCTGAGGATGAGGGAGAGGAGGAGGAAGATGTGACTATTAAAAAGCACCAGCAAGAATTGTCTCAAAAGTTTTACATTAAATGTTCAGCTTGGCTGGTAAAGTGACTGAATTCACTGGATAATGAACCAGTTTTTCCCTTAGAATTAATGAAACAGAGGACAATATGTCAGAGACCTAATATACATTATAAGAACAGAGTAATATTATGTAGAGGATGAAGATGCAGGAGCAGGATTGTCCAGATCATCACCTGCAGAGGACACAGGCAGTCCACTGTCTTGCCTGCTTTATGCATGAGAATGAACACCCAGCACACATCTTTTACTGTGAGTGCTTTCGATGCCTCTTTCTGAACATCCACATTCAGCATCATCTTCCTCGTGTGAATCAAGATCAGTCAAGTCAATGCAGCGTGAAGGGCAGAAATGAGAATAATACTTGAGTGCTCTGTCTCTAAACAAAGCAGCCAAGATAATTCCCAACACTTATCTGCTCATTAATTCTGACGAGAAAAACTGCTTCCCTATCCATTGCCTGGCTAGTGCTCATGCTTTTCAGGAACATTTTCTCAGTGAGAAGGAGAGTATGACTGTGTATTTCTTCTGATTAGCCAAAGTAAGGGCTGAAGGTGCTTCACATCTCTCTCAAGGCCCATGATTTCAGTTCACCAAATGTTGCTGTATGGAGAACAAGAAAACCCACAGGCACTCCAAACTGGAGCTTTATACTTGAAGACATTTATGGCTGTGGGGGAGCCAGGCCTGTTGAGGGGACTTTGGCAGGTTGGATACAAAACAACATTGCAGTCATGCAGTTTTTACAAAGGGTTATGGACCTTGCCAGACCTGCTGGACATTCTCATTTTGCAGGTTGCTAGCAATGCAATGGTCAGAGTAGGCTGTTGTAAAATCATACCCAAAGATATCCTGCTGGTCTGATTTACACCACGGCTTTGCAAATCAGCAGGAAGAAACTACACCCTGTTTTCACCAGCTATCACCTTTTGGACTTGTGATGAATCAGACAGAGAAGAAGAACAGAATAGTTTTTTAACAGGACATTAATTTCTGCTTTGATTGCTTCTTTTGAAAACTCACAACTTAGGATGCACTGTAAACAGTGACCAGGGAACACAGAACATGGCCAAGCTCTGGCTGAAACAAGCCAGCATTGCTGGAGCAATGGTAGATGTACATGCTTTTCTCTGCATCTCCTCCTGGGAGAGCTGGGAACTGTCAAAATCAAGAATAAATTGAAAACAGGGATGGCTCAGCTTTATCATGGTATCAGCTAGATTTCCTCAGAGTATGTTTAGGTAATAGCACTAAAGAAAATAGAAGCTGGTTTAGAGTAGAGCTGCTGTTACCTGTGTCATTCAACTGCTGGAAAAGCAGCACCAGGTAATTTTTGGGGAAAACTCATTGCATATAACTGTGTGAGGGAGGAAAACAGCCACAAATGGGGGCCGGGAGGAAAACAACAGCAGTAGAGTCACAGCCAGGAAAGCAAAGGGAACTGACACTCGTGTGGATGCAGAATAATGAGCTTTGTGGAGCTATGACTGACAGTAGGGCTTATCAGCAGCCCGAGATGGCAGGGATGCTCCTCCAGAAAATGATATTGCAAATGAAGTGGAAGAATGAAAAATTATGACAGTGACTCTGACAAGCTCCAAGGAAAGCAAATTCTTCAGCAAGTGCTTCAGCAGGCCTGTAAGCAGCAGTGACACTGGCTGCAGATTCTCTCCTGAGGGCAGGTCAGTCCAGCAGCCAAAGAGAGAAGGAGCAGTGAGAACAGAGCTCAGCCTCGAAAGAGATTTCTGCATAGTGCAGACAACTTAAAAGCTTCAAAGAAGGAGCATTATTTTTACACGGCACTTACATTAAAACCTGTGAAGCCTGTGCCCTCTTATGTGCCATCCTCTTTCTTATCTGTCAATCTCCCCTGGCTTCATGGCACCATCCAGTAACACCCCAGCTAAACTCTCAAACTTTTGTTTGACTCAGACTGTTCATCAGACTCACACTTCTTTAAAACCCAGGGTTCAACAACTGGGACCAACAGCCACCTGCCCTGTGGGGTTTGGAGAGTGCTTGAGGTATTTTCCCACTTCTCTTTCCACTAGGACAAGGTTTCTCTAGACATCCCTGAGCCTGAGTTCACCTGCAGAGACATCACGGAGTTTGAGATTTTCTTGCTGAAGGTAACTCCTTGCCAGTGGGGACTGCAGTTTAAAGAAGGGGTGAGAGGGGAAGAGGAGGCTGGCTGAGTCCACAGCCCATCTGCCTGTGCAGGGATGGTGGTGAGTCAGGGTTTATCACAACCCCAGACATCATTAGCCTCTGTAGGATTTGTATGCAACAGAAAAGAGAGACAGTCAAGAAATAAGAGCCCTCTTCTGTCTTCCCTAGGAGCAGAGGGAAAAAGCTGCTCCAGGTCCCCCCGCAAGCATCTGTTACACAGGCTCCCCCAGGGCAGGGCACCTGTCAGCCTCCTTCGCCATTTCCATTTGGACACTGCCCTTTGCACTTGGCTTTGCTTTATAATGAGACTATATGGACTCTGAAGCAATTGAAAGAAAAAAAAATTAAAAACTATGATGTATCTGCTCTTCTGTGAAAACACATTTATAATTGAGTCCTACAGGAGACTGAGAAAGGGTTGGAGGAAGAGTTGGAGGACTGAAATGGGATTTTCTCCCATGCCTATTCCTTTACTTTCTTTCCCCCTCAGTACATACTTGTTTCACAACACTTGCCTGCACTAACCTCAAAGATGGACACGTTGTCATTTCAGGCACTTGACCTATTGTCCTTGGGTATTGTATTTAACCAAACTCAGCTCTAAGCCCCTAAGAATGAATGGATTACTATCTCTCTACGAATTTTGTAAAACTGCTGTAGGAAATGTCAGCTTCACAGTTTCCAGGGTTTGTGTTTAAGAAAAAAGGATTACTGTGCCAAGCAGTGAATTACCAGCTCCTAGCTCCTGCAAATGAGACTGATGAAAATCTTTTTCAAACATCTGAGAAAAACTGGGATTAAAACAGTACTGCTGCAGTTTAACACTGCCCTGTTTGCCCTGATATCCTCTGCCTCCCTGTCCCAGGAGAGGCTGCCCCCATGAAGGCACCCTCACTTGGTGAGGGCATCTGACATCGTCACAGCTGGGTCACCCAGGGGTGCTCCCCACACTGGCAGTGTCCTCACTCAGAGGGAGACAGAGGTGTCACTGCCATCCAGCTGGAACACTCACAGCCTGCATGTGAGAGAGAGCCACCCTTGCATTTCCTCCGTGGAACCCTGGTAAGGCTTTGACTGAGGAGCACAAGCCTCTGGCTCCGGAGCTGCTGGAGCCTGTTTTCCCCAGGCTTGGCACCACCTGCTTGGGTTGCCTGTGACAAGATGAGGCAGCTGTAAGAGCAAGACCCCATGGGCTGTGTGGGGATCAGCCAGGCTGCTGAGGTACCCTGTGCCCCTGTGGCTTCTCTGATATCTAATAATGCAAGTCAGTTCACCTACCTGTGCTTCTGGGGGAAGCACATGGGGTACAGGGCTGCTGCTCTCATGACACAGGTGGGTACTTGAGATATTTAAGAGTTCTATTTCCATATCAAACTTGGCTGAAACCAGCCAAAAGGAGTTAGGAATCCAAGAGATCCGAAAGACAAGTGATATTTTATGGTGTGACTCTTGGGGATGGTGCTGTGCAGGGCCAGGAGCTAGACTCAGTGATCCTTGCGGGTCCCTTCCAACTCAGCTTATTCTGTGATTCTGTGATTCTCTGATTCACTTTCACCTGAAAAGCAAGCCTCAGCCCAAGTTTCCTTTGCTCCATCCCATCTGGTAGGCCTGATCCTTTACCACACTGAGTGCTGCCTCATCATTTACACCCAAAAGTATGTGTAGATGAGTTATCACAGCTCCTCACGGGCACTCTTCTCACTGACCACATCTCCACTTCAGACACTTGAAAAGGGTGCTGGTACCTGGTGGAGTTAATGACCACATTTCCTGGGAAGAAAGAAGGTGCAATAGAACCATTCCAGGAGAGTGTGCATGAGAAAATATCGTATGGATGGTAAAGAAAAGGAGAAAAAAAAAAAAAAAAGAAGGAGAGAATATCAAACAAAACTAGAAGGAAAGTGTAGGATGAGGTAAAATAAATCCACTATTAATCTGATGCAAGCTTACTTGCATCATTCAGTTAGAGACCACAGTGCATATGCCAGGAAAAAAAGGGGTGTATATATTGTTCAGGTATTCCTTCCCAAGGATTAACCATTTTCTGGGAGGTATACTGCTCATTTCATTCCCAGAAGAGCATTTCTACTTATAAAAAGGATCTCAGGGCCGATGAGAGGTCACCTGGCAGTGGTCCTTATCCCATACATGGTTTCTAGGCTAGAAATCAGATTTGCAGTAAATAAACAAACCTGAGCAGGAGCATGCTCATCTAGATGCTCTTAAATATGAGCAGCATGTATAGCTCCTAATTACACTGACATCTGCTTTGTCCTTACTGAGTGACAACTGAGAAAGTCTCTTCCCAAAAACACTTTTGACATTACCTACATAATCAGAAGTCATCCCAATATATGCAGGCAATTAGTGATAAACACATTTCAAATAAGCAGTAAATCTACCACAAGTGTCAATATTCATCTGGAGAATTTGAATCTTTGAGTCATATTTAAATGAGTTTCCTTAATTAAACTGACAATGAAGTGGGTTCATGTATATGAAAGTGCACCTCTTTCTCTCTCATCACAGGTTAAAGATTCTCTGGAACTTTCTCTCTTGTGCCTATCATCATACATGGGCTCACCCACATGTTTTGGATGCTCACAGAAAAAGAACTCATGCTTTAAAAAGCTGCAGCACTGCTAGCTCTGATGTAAGTAGGGGCAGGTATGAGTCTTGCCCTGCACTGATGGGCTGCTGCCTGTCAGGGTGTGATAGAACATCGCATGCAACAGTACAGATTGGCATTTAGATTTGCTTCTATATTTCAAAATCACATATAAAACTGTATATATAAAGATAAAGCCATGTGTGAAAAGATAATATTACTGTTAGAACTTTATAGCACTCGTAAAAAGGGGCAACTCATCAAACAGCTGTGCAGCTGCACTTGCTTTTAGTTTTCAAAATATGGTGTTAATTAGAAAAAAAAAACCTGATAACCAAATAAAAATGCAAAAACAGTTGCCTAAATCTGTAAATGCAGGACTTCCCTGAACAGATTTATTAAACTGAAAGTACGAATAATGCTATCTGAGCTAATAGTTGTTTCTGCAGGGATCTTGGGTATTTTTTAAGCATCCGAGATATTAGGTCTCTGGCTAAACTGGTCTTACATACTCAGCTCAGCTTGCCTTGAGCCTGGATGATTTAAAAAGAACTATAACCTAAGATGGAATTGCAAGTCAGATCCAGGGCATCTGTGCCTGGGGTATTGTTACATTGTCTACAAGCATCATTCAATCTCCCTTTGCAGTCTGCATTTGGTCCTTGTAAATAAAGTAAATATTGCCTCCAGCTTAGGCTCAGCTTTTTCAATTGCGAGTCTCAAAGCTGACAACAAATAGGGAGTATGCATTATCAACAAGAGTTTGCTGAAATCTTGATGGAGCTGTTCAAAGCAATTTTTATGTGAGAAACCCTGTTTGTGATAGGAACCTGCCATGTCAAAGGGCAGGCTACTCTTTCTCCACCTGACACAAATCTCTCCGTTAACATTTCAATAAAGGCTACTCCTCAGTCACCTCCTGGGAAAGGATCAGAGTCCAGGACAACAGTTTTTTAAGGGATTGTCGGACAGAGCACATTCTAACTAAGTAATAGAGTTTGCTTTCAATTCTGAAGATGAGTCTGGAGTGGTTCATGCCCTGAGTATGTAATGAGCTCTAGCTTTACATTTCCTGATGGAATTCTCTCTTTGCACAGACTTGCATCTATTTTCAAATAATTGCTGTCTGCTTTTCCTGTCCTTGAAAACCTATTGACAAATTCTATCTTCCCTCCATACAGTGTGTCATGTTGTGATTTTCTTAAACCAGCTGATGAGAGGCATTAGACACTGTTCACAGGTGATAAAGAGCCTATTTCAAAGGTTTGTCAATTTAATTTTTATTTGTTAATTAGAATCAAAATTTTAATAAAATGTCAGCTGAGCTGAAAACATTGATGGAAGGGGATATTCAGTTTGTTGAGTTGTTGGGGAATTCCTGACTGTGGCTATACAGCTAACCATAGATAGGAGGGCATGGTTGACATCCCAGGTCAGAAATACATCCCGGTATAAGCTGCGGAATGCCTGCAGGTATCTGAGCTGCTCTGCGGGGACTTTCGGGATCTTCCAAACTGTTAGCAGTCAGCAGAGGGCAACACAGTCACAAAAACAGGGAAAAGCTTCACAGGCTCTTAACGAGTGTGTAACCCAAACCCTCAGCTCCCTCTGCTAACGTGAGCAGGATCAGGTTCCAGCCTACTGCAGCCAAGGATGAAACATTTTGTACAAAACCCTCTTTCCCCCAAATACAGCTGATGAATGAAATGACACATAATAAGTAAACCAACTACAGTTGTCAATATCCCAGTAGAACAATTCAGGATTTTTATGTGGTAACCAAAAAATAACTGACTACAGCAAAACTCATGTTGTAAATGTAAGTTCAGCACAGGGATACGGGACAGGCTCTAAGCTGGAGAACTAAACAAATGGAAATTCTGATGTGACCTTAAAAAGAAAGTTGTCAGAAAGTATTTTTCCCTCTTGATGGCAATGGTACAAATACTGCACCAGACTCTGAGGGTCCAAAATTCAGCGCAATATGCTCTACACCTATGTGGTACCCTGGCATCCAAGGGTCAGTAGTATGGAGGGGCTTAGTCCCACTCAGCACCTGGGTTTTCCTTTATGGAGGGTGGAATTTGTGTCAGACTCAGGTCGAGGTGAGACAGACCCATGCAAAATGAGGAAGCTCAACAGAGCGGCAACAGGAACAACAGATAGGAAACATGGCAGGACAGAGGCATCCACTGGAGATTTCTGACCTTTTTTTAAAATAGTCACTGCCTGTATGCCAAGTCTCTGAGAATATGAAAACCATATCAGCTTGGATCAAATATCAGTTATGCTCTTCTGACAATGACCAGAAGTAGATACCTAGAGAAATATTTAAGCAAGGAAATGCCTGTAGAGATACTGCCCAGAACATCCTGCAGGGCAGAGACTGGCTGGACTATACAGGCTGTGTTTGTGTTTACCAGCCCTTCACTGATTTCTCTGATGAGTCTTTAAATGCATGAAGACCTTATGACCCTCTAATTCCTGTGGCAAGGAATTCCCAGAACCCACAGACATTTGAAGAATCACCTTGGGTGGTGCCCTGAAACTTCATACCCACTGGTTTCTCTCATGTTTTTGCGCTGGAAGGAGTGCTGAGAACTGTCTCCTGTCCCTGCTTCCCCAGCACTTAGAGGCTACCTTCCTCTCTCCACAGTGGTCTCTTTTCCAGCTAGAAGAGCTGTGCTGTTTATTTCTTGTAGAGAAGAAGCTCCATTCCTTTGACCACTTTTGACATCCTGGTCTGAACATTTTCCAGTCCTAATCCAACTCTTTTGAGACACAGTTGAACTTTCCACTTCTGTATGGCAGGGAGTGACTGTGAACTGTCATAACTGCCATGACTGTTATAACAACTATAATTGAAGATTACTAAGTTACAATTGTATTCAGCTGCCTATCTGCCTTGTCATGATGCAGCAGAGATGTACAATAAATAATACTATAACTTAAACAAATGACAATCAGAAGTCAAATGAATCTAATAAAAATCAGAAGATGATGAAAATCATTCCTTCTTCTTTACTCCCCACCCTAGAGAGCAAAAGTCTCACAAATGATTGCCTCCTTCCAATTCTGCAACACAGCATCCCATATCTTATTCTAATGACATCTGTTCTGATCTCCCATAGTCAGAGTGGCAGTTTCAGGTTTCCAAGCCATGCATAGCTTTCTTTTCTCATCATGAATTCTGCCTTTCCAGCAGAACAGACATAATGTGGTTGCTATGGAATTGAGTTTGCCTTTTGCTGTGTAAAGATGATGGGCTCTCTCATTTAGCAGCATGCTGTTCCACGGTCAGGGCATGGAAGGGCCTCCAGCATCTGCCACACCAGAGGTAGCTGATGCTCCTCTTTCAGGTCTTTATGATCCAATTTGCATTTTCCATACATGTTCTTTCTGAGCAGCACTCACTCTTTTATTTTTTAATTTCTCTTTATGAAACACAGTCAGCCTCTAAGGATTCTTGAACAGACTTTTCCACTTTTGGAATGGGGAAAAGCACAAATGTGAAATCTGTAGCTTTGGTTGTTATGCATCTGCTCCTTCTGACTGCAAGCACTTACACAAACCCCGTGGCAGCCTTTAGGTTTGCTACATCTCCCCTACATCCCGGGAGATAGCAAGTCTGCTGCAATACAGTGACAAGTCTTTGCACTGGAGTAGGAGGGATTCACGTTGCTGCAGGAGGGTAGATATTCCACAGGTTGCTCTCTTAGATCGTTACTACCATCCAGGCCTATTTGGCATCCAGGAATAATGTCTCCCTGTGGCTGAACACACTGCCAACACACGCAGCATGCGGAGACACGAGGGGCTCTCATGGTTTGCCTGAGCCAGAGCCGTGCCGCGGAACACGGACACACGGGTCCAGCCCCTGAGGGCCGGGAGGAAGGGCAAGCCTCTCCTCCAGGCACGGAAGGTGTCCATTCGTGTCCCAGATAAGGAGCGGGCCGCACAGGCGCTGCGGCCCGGCGGGGATGCGGGCCGGCCGTGCCTGCAGGCGGGCGGCTGTGCGCCGCTCCAAACGTACCGGGAGAGCGGAGGAAGGATTTCCTCTGCTGCTCCCTGCCCCTGCACGCAGCCCCACCATGAATCATGAGCCTGCAACCGCAAGATACCAGCGAGTGTTTTCAGATTCCTGGGTTCAACCTAAACCTTTTGGGGTTCAGCCCCAAAAGAAAGCACTGAGTTGGTGGTGCTCTGCACTCTCAAGTTCTGTAAGAAATAGACATCAACTGCTCGTTTCATTTTGCTGTCCCTTATGGCAGGAGAATTGAAGGCAGAAAAAAAGCAGAAATACCATAGATGAGTTATGTGGAGGCTGAAAAAACCACTACAACTCACAAATGTAATTTTCCCAACAGTTTGGCTTTTGAACCCCCTTTCTGAGATGACACTGGACAGTTTCAAAACTGATTAATGAGTGTTACAGTGTTGACTGCCAGGAATAGCATCCCACTGGATCAAAAGAACAGGCAGCCTCATCAAAGAAAGACCAGACACAAGGGATTACACCTCACATGTCTCTGGAAACCCACCTATGAAATCAAAAGAAAAGTAAATGTTGTCAGGGGGCATATGCTCAAATTTTATGGTGTTCCAGGACTGAAATATCAAATTCCAACCCAAACTGTGTAAAAGTACAACAATTTTCAGCTAGAAAAAACTGTCAGCTGATATGCAGCTGCTTGAGTAGAAAACACTGATTTTTCTAATAGAAGGGGTAGGAAACAGAGTAACTCTGGGTAGATATTTCTTTAAAAAAATGAAATAATCTGTATCTTACGAAACAAGTTAAACCTGCTTGAGTGATTAACAAGTAGGCAATCCAGGGTCAGGTTTTGTAGGCCTGTTCTGCTGCCAGCTGCCCACGGACTGGGTAGGTTTGGGAGAGCAGAGGTGAAGTGAGTCCCCTGATGCAGCATATCTGAAGAACATGATGGTGCAGGAGACTCATACATGGGGTATGAGTCTCTGAAAGGTGATATTGCATTAAAAGTCTTAAATCAGCAGTCTTAAAGTCAAAATCTCTTTAGATAGCAACAACCATGAGAACTCAAGACACCTGGCAGAATATTTTAGGATTTGATTGTTGCAGCATAAGTAGGTCAGAAGAATGTAGTGAAATGTCAGAGAGAGCTATCTCCCAACTCATTATGTGAAATCCAAAATGGACAACAGAACCCCTGTTTAGATGAGCTCTGGCCAATTCTGGAGTCAAAAGTACCTTCAGTGCTTTTTTTCATTTCTGGAAAGATCTGTGGGGGAGGAAAAGGCTGTCCTGGGAAGTAGAAGCAAGTGGCTATACAACTGTTCATGCCACAGTGAATGAGGCAGCTGGCTGTATGGCCAATTCAGAAATACAAGTATCCCCTAGTGAGCCACGGTGGTGCTACAGGACAAGGACAGCCTTTCCAGCCATCAGCTGGTACAGGAGAGTGCTTTCTCTCAGTCTCTGCTTTGCTCTCAGCCTCAGGTTTTGGTGGGATGGTGACAAAGATACATTTTAAAATGTACTTTTCCATGGAAGTATATGAAATATTTATATTTAAGGAGAATTTAAGGCTATTTGAGGTGAAAAACCAATGTACTATGTGTGACCTAAGAGATTTTTATTTATTTGTGAAAACTGTTGGCAGCAGTGCGGAGGCTGCTCTGTGCATGAGGTCTCCTAAGGGATGGAATAGTCCTTTGATTAGAAAAAATGATTAAGAATCACTGTTTTCTGCTGTCCTTTGGAGATTCTTAATTTGAGTATCTTCGTTGTAACTCCCTGTCCGCAAAGGGAGATGGCAGTCTCAGTTAAGACTGCCAGCAGCATTTAGACTTATGCCCAGCTCAACGACCTAGATATATCCATGTGGGAAGGTAGAATCAACAGCAAGGAAAACAAAATGAGAAAGGTCCCAACATTTACCTATGGTGCCCCGCTGCCTTTCCACTGAAGCAGCACGGGGCTTGTGCTGGCAGAAGCACGGCTGAGGCATCAGAAGGACAGGATGCAGCAGTGGGAGGCAGTATTGCATCATCCAAATTGAAAGCCCCTCTGTTTTCCCTCCGTAAACCAGGGGAAAGCACAGCTCTTAAAAGCAGTTCAGAGGAGGAGACTGTATTCAGCTGTCTTTATTTTACCAGTGGGAGCTTTCAGCTTTCCTACCCTATTTGAAATGATACGCCTTAGTGCTCCAAAGTCATTTTGGAAAGGGAAAAGTGTGCATCAAGCTGCATAACTGCTGCAGCAGAGAGGTCAGGAGCTGGTTTTGCATAAAGATTGTGTAATCCAGTTCATGGGGAACTGTTGCTGCCAGGCAGCTTCAGGGATGGAAATGGAATGGATTAGACAGATCTTATTGCTCCTGATCACATCAGTGCAATGTGATGATGAACAGAAAATTTGCTTTACAATTGCACAACCAATTAATCTAACTCCAGCCCTCTAGAAACAGGACTCTGCTGCTTCATGATCAGTGGCAAATGCCAGGTGCTGTCAGGCAAGACTTCACTCCCCATGGGAGCAGTCCCTGTCCTGAGATGCCACACAGCCTCTGTCAGAGTAGCACCCAGAATCTGGTATTGCTCAGGTGGGGAGCCTGCCAAAGAAGCCAAAGAAGCTGAACACAGTGAACCCCTCAGAAGCACTTCCTGAAGTTCAAATAATTCCACTTATTTTTCATTTATAGTTGATAATCCCAAGTGCTGCTTCAAGGATGCTAGGGCCATGTAGCTCACTATGACACATTTGCTATATTTTGTTTTCCTGGAATTATATAGCCTTTACTTCTCTCGCAGTGTCTGTCCTGTGTATCCAGAACTGACACCTAAGATAGAAGAACCCCAGAATGACAGTCAGGCTTTTTGTCCTTCTTTGGGATTTCAGGGCAGAGAACAAAGCTACTGAAATGAGAATTGAGCCTTTGACCCATTAAATATGAATTACTGATGAGTTTCTTTTTGTTTATTGCAGTTTGGTTAATTTGTACCCAGCTGATGAAAAATCGCTCTTCCCAAAAATAAATCACTTTAATGACTTAATGCCAGACCATAAAATAGGACGTGTAATAATCTACCTTATCCTTTATTCAGCTGGAGGATAAAATAACCACAAAACAAAAAACCAAAACACTACAAACTGCTTTGTTTTTCTGATCCATCCATATCATTGTTTGCTGGGGCTCATTTGCCTACAGGCTCTAGAGACACTGTTTCAACTTTCTTGCTTAAACACGCTTCAATCCTTGGGAGCAGGCAAGCACTGCTCTTCTAGACAGTGAGCACTGCAGAGTGATTCTGAGCTGGGCTCTGCTTGTGATGCTGAGGAGGTTACTGGGTCTCCACAACACCTCCTTCCAGGTCCTGGTCCTTCGTGTGCACTCCTCAGAGCCAGTGGGCTGGAGCTGCCTGGATCAGCTGAACTGCCTTTCCAAGTCAATGCTACAGAGCCCCAGGCCCATCAAGGGAGGCAGAAGCTCAGGCAGCAAACACAGACCATGAATGACTGCATGTGTCTGCTGGCAACAATTTTTGAATGTTCAGTTCTGTCACAGCTGCTGGAAGTCAGGGTGGTGTTGATTCTAGAGCAGACAGAGAGAAGGGATGATAGCAGTGTAACCTATAACTAGGTATACCTTATAAAAGGATCAGCTCTCTGAATCTATGGCCAAATTACTTCTCTAGCTTTTCAGATAAGGATTTTGCACAGCTGAGAAATCCCTGACTCCTAAATTCCTCTCTTTCCCCTGTCACACAACCACAGTTGCTTTGTATTTGGAAGCCCATCTGAATTTCATAACCAATAATTTTGTCAGTTATTAGCATAATAGTTCACATAAATAGACTGCTTGCATATGAATGCAACCATCATCATCACCCTTCACCTTAAGCAGGCAAGATGAGTGCAGTGGGTCTGCACTGATCATCCTGTAGATCGTTTTTCAGCCTTGAAAAACTCTCTTTTCTTTGAGAAAGGATCCTGCTGTAACTAGCAGTTTACTGATACATGGCAGTTGCTGTCTCAAAAAAAAATTTTTACATGCCAAAAATATCTGACATGTATTTTTGGACAACACTTTAGGGTAAATCAACAGCCAGGTACTTTCCAGGTACCCATGATACCACTGCTTCTCTATTGAAAATGAAAGTCTGGACAGTATAAGAACAGCTGAGATATTTAACCTGTTAACTTTCATAACTTCCATGTCAGATCACTAGTGATACACAGCATGGAAAGTGTGATTCTTAGGCATTCCTTCTTCTGCTCCTAAGCACGTATGACTCCAGCTCCAGCCTTCAAAAGTACATTTACACAGACTCATTGTCTCAGATGTGCCTGTGTCCCATTAAACTCCCAGCTGTAGTACTGAAACGTTTGCTCCAGAGAGTCTGCCTGGCACTGGTCTCACATCCTTTCAATATGTATATGAAGGAGGCAACAAGAATAGTGCCAGATGGCAATGGGAATGGAAATGATATGACGTACATACGTGATGCCATTTTCTTTCTTTTTTTTTTTTTCTCCTTGTGAATAAAGCATCTTGTGAAAAGAGGAATTAGATGCAGTATTTATAACAGTCCTTCGTAAACATCCCCAAATTCCAAGCAGAAGACAAAAGGCATGAATCATATCACAGCAGGCGCTATAGCTGGGGAAGTGGCCTTTATGAAGATTGCTTCCGTAATTTGGGCTCCAGAATGAAAGAGAGCTGCTCTTAGGAGATCTGTAGGAAGTTGATAATGGCTTATTTAATTGTAGTATCACTAATAAAATCTGTGTTTTCATGAGGAACATTTCCTTAGCTAAAAATGCCATGATCCTTCCACTGTAGTTTGATCCTGTTCATTTTGTCTATAAATGATATAATGCCAAAAAAATAGATTAGGACATTATAGTTTCCTTTCAAAGGAAACTTTTAGACTGTGGCTGCAATCTCCACCATACAAGATGATAATCCCATAATAACTGACTTCGTACGCAGAAATAAAACAATTACTCATAAACCACAGATCATAAAGCAAGGAAATTTGTTCTCTATCAATTATAGAGGAAATGAGACTATAATTTGCTCTTTATGACTTGACAGCTAAAAATCTCCCATTGACTCTTGTCATTAAAGGAATTCTCCCCTTGCATAAATCTCCAGCAGTTTTGGTGGCAGTTTGATGATCTTAACCTATGTGGTGACATTGAATTTGCATTGTATTCCTTGTACCAGAAGAATATCACCCCATTCATATTAGTCATGGGAAAATCCCAAAATAGAAAGGACACGATCTGAAGCAACTTCTGATATCTACACTGAAAAGTGTAAGACCACCTAGATTCACAGGACAGATGGACACCAGCTATCAAATCAGAGGGATCTACACATGTCAGTCATTTTCAGATGCATCTGACTTCAATCAACCACAATGGAAATCAGTAGCTATCAATACAATTTAAAATTAAAATACAAACTACTAACCTACCAGTTTTCCCCGCTGTTAAACAACAAAAGTTTGGCAAAGCTGACAGCAGATCTCAGATCATTTGGCAATGCCAGCCCTGATTAGTAGCTAGACATTTTCCTACTGAAAGTAGGCAGGGATTCTTTGGGAAGCAAATAGTGGCATTAAAAGCAGTATGTATTGCTGCACTCAGACATGTGTGAATACATTCCCTGTACACCTACAACAGAAGAACACAGGCTCCTGTAAACTGCAGGGAGTAAAGCAGTGATGGCCAACAAATACTCAATGACTGGGTGCTGATAATAGCATAATTATCACTGTATCCCTGATGCTGGCTTTGTGCCTTGTTTTATGGGCCCTCCAAGGCCTAGTTTGTAGTTTCCTTACCTTTGTATCATTAATCTCCAGTGCAGAGGCTGCAGCTGGATCCAGAAGATGCACAGGAGGCACAAAAGATGTGTGGAATCCACCTTTCCCTGTTTAAGGTTCTCAGCAGCTGGGCATCACTTCATAGCATTTTCCACTAAAGAAGTGCTCAAGGTCAGGGCAGAAAGGCAGAGTTCAGCAAGGAATCCTGCACAGTACCACTGCCTTGGTAGCTAAACCTCAGGAAAGCCAGGTGGAAGAGGAATATAATGAGATTTTAATGGGAATATATTACTTACAGCTTGTTAGGACTGCAGTCCAGCCAAGGGAAGATAAGGCTGGAGCATTCCTTTGCATTTCACCATCAAATTAAAGAACTGCAAATGATAGCTGACAACAGCTTGAATGGGGAAAATGGATGAAAGCAGAGCTTTTTCAAGCAAAGCTTCAAAGTATTAAAGGCAAAAAAATTCCCAGAGCTGTCTACTTGCAAGCAGTATCAGACTGCCTACAGATGACTCCAGACAATAAGAGTAGCCTCAAGGGGATAGGCAAGACAGGATATCATGATAGCTGAAAAATCAAATATTGCCAGCTACTACCATCCCAGTCCCACATAGGGAATGGCTGGAATGATAACCA
The DNA here is from genome assembly GCA_013400515.1 of Erpornis zantholeuca. NCBI lineage: Eukaryota > Metazoa > Chordata > Aves > Passeriformes > Timaliidae > Erpornis > Erpornis zantholeuca. The sequence goes on from VZTN01028498.1 coordinate 43,297, forward strand.
GGGCTCCCTAACAGCCATTTTACAGATTATGTGATATTGCATAGCATTCAGGAAGGTTCATCAGCATGAAAAACATGGTGGGAGGAGGAAGATTTGTTGTGCAAAAATGCACAGTGCAGTCGTAGATGAATGCTATGAGTTATTGCTCTCACGCAAATTGGAGCAAATTTGATCACACTCAACATTGTACACATTTTCATCAGCAGAGAAAAAATTCTAAAGACAGTATTTTGAAAAATGAGAAATTCCAAGTACAGGCAGAAAATAAAAACTGTCAGTTTTTGCTGGCCAAAGGAATGGTTGATAGCCAGGAAAAAAAATAGGAAATAATCATTACATTGATTTCAGTTTTGTTGTCTAGCTGATAGGAGTCGGCAGCGGAGACAGGCTTGCTCTGATAATGCTGGCAGGGTCACAACACTGAGGATGACAGCTTATTTTCTCATGACTTCTTAACATATTGTTAGAAGTAGACATAGATTGTCTAAGAAATAGATATTAACATGGCAAGGCTGCAGCTGCCTCCACCAGATGTGTTCCCAGGGTTGTTAAAGCATCTGTTACTTTTCACCTTTCTGAATTGTCTTCTACCTGTGGCCTCATTGTTCTGCTGAGATATTCCTACACCATGTCCATTATTGAAGGGTAATGAATAACACATTGTCAACAAGCCATATTGTTGACTTTATCACTTGCTTTGTCTTTCTAAATTCCTTTATCACTACAGAACATATTTATGTATTATAATTGCTGTACTTGTGACCTAATCTGCATCCATTGCATTCCTTCTATTATGTGCAATGATGATACAGCTCTTGCACAGGTATTATTGCTAATATCCATGAAATACCACAAAGTCTCTATTTTTCCTTTCTTTATATATAAGACCAATAGATCTAGAATCCCACCTTGCTCAGATTTTTTTCCATTGCAAATTCTTCTTTGGAGAAAATTTTCATTGCATTTTAACAATCTTTTTCCTCATACGCTGCTCAAAAGTAGTGTTACTATTCAGCAGCCTTTCATCACTCATTAGAAGATTGGTGGGGAAGGGAAGGGAAGGGAAGGGAAAGGGAAAGGGAAAGGGAGGCAGCAGAGGAACCTCTATCTCACATGCTTCCCCTTAAATTTCCTGGAGTTGCATACAACCAAAAGAAATAAAAAGTGCAAATGACACTGCAAAGGCAATCATGTCAGATCTCCTGCTGCTGATCTCCTGCTCCTGCAAACATGAGCTGAATTTGCTCACAGCAGCAAGGAACAATTTCCAGAGAGGCCTCTGTGTAACAGCCAGTGAAGGTACAGTTTAATGAAAAGTTTCAGTATCTTAAACCACCTTAAAAAGTTTTCAGTACCTTGTCACCATGATCTGACAAGCCTTGATGTCACATCATGAAAAAAACTAGTATTTAACTTACAGGGCAAAGGAAGATAGCCTGTGGCTGTCATGTAGGCAAAGCACTGGAGTGGTTTGGTCAGACACTATCTGATCTGCAATAAATCTTATCAGTGTAAAGTAGCATTAGTGGTTTGGATTGAGATGAAGAACGCTAAAATTGGATTTCCTCTTTTATTAAATCAAAGCCTGAGGACAATAAAAGTGACAGTCAGAAGGGTTACTCTTATTCAGACATTAAAAAGAAATAGCTGAGCATGGAGATGAGATATCACAAATCATTCTCTACTTAATTCACACAGTAAATAAGCAAAGATCTTTTAAATAATTATATTTATTGTTGATATCTTCTAAATATTCCAAAAAGCCAGGCCAAAAAACCACAACTCAGCTGTCAGAACCTCGTGAACCCAAGTTGGGTTGGTTGTAGACATGAGCAAGTCTGGTACCTCTGGTACTGACAGAGCTCTTCTGGAGCCCCAGAGGAGTGCCAGTCCCTCAAGAAACACAAAGAAAAGCCACAAAGGGGGGCTCTCTACCAGTTCAGTCTTGTAAAAACTAAAAAAAAAAGCCACAGTCAGGGTATTTGAAACAGAAAGGACAAACTTCAAGCTGTAATATTTCTGAGTGTGTATCCATCTATCTCTTAAAAAATTATCAGAGTTTTTTATAAAACCACAGTATTGTGATGTCAGTCCAGTCCTCAGAAAGTTTAAAACAAAAGATTGAGAAGAAAAAGAGGGTATTTTGAGTACTCACTGTTCCACATGAATGGCTTTTCTGAGGTAAATATTATTAACACTTGAATACAGTATGTATACTTGAGTACACAAATATCTATGATATTGTAAATCTGTTTTATGAATCTATTTGAATCACTTAAGATATTTAGTGAAGTCTTTGCTAATGTGGTTTTATTTCAAAAATAATAGAAATGTTCCGTTTTGAAAGAGGAACTTTTCTCATGTTGCCCTGGAGAATGCATGCAAGTTCAGGCTCAAAATATTATACCTGTAAAGCGTTTTCTTGTCAATATAGAATAAATAGAGTTTATTCAAGTTCAAAAAGAAAAGGTGTGAGAAGGCAAAATCACTTCAACACAGAGACTGGATTGGCAGTGTTGCAAAGGGGGTGGATGGAGCAGGACAGGCAGAGAGTGAAACCAGTGTAAAACAATAGGGAAGCTAAAAACACTGGCTGCTTTCATGGAGAGCAGCTCGATTTGCACGGCTTTTTGGTTTTATCTCTGTTTCATGTTTCCAAGCTTCATTCACCTGACATCTGCAAAGGGCTGGAAACAATTTTGGAAGGTGGCCCAGCTGTTTCTTTGAGGTGTCAGTGTTGGGGAATAAGGATGGAAGTAACAGTAAGTATTCCCAGGCTTCAAGCATGCCAGGGAGACAAGGCCATCAAAAGGCCTCAGCCAAAGAGAAGTGGTCAGAGGAGAGGGGATGTAGGAAGCTGGGCATAAAATGCACTAAAGGAGGGTACGGGGTAGCAGGGAGTTTAGAGTGGCAAAGAGGAAATCCAACATAACACAGTCAATGAGAATTGGCAGCAGAGAAGAAAAAGAAAAAAGATCTCCCAGAGTCAGGCAGCACTTTTTCTGTTTGCCAAATTAATTTTGCAGTTAAGTCCCTAAGTGCTTTATTAGCTTTTCTATTTCCCATTAAGCAGTTTTAGCAGCCATGGGCATGCCATACAAATCCAGCCAGGGAAAGCAGACAGCACAGTTATGGACGGGAGGTTCAGTGTCTGTAAGGCACACTGTCACTATCAACTCTGTTATGCAAAAACACTTGATAACAGGTTTCCAGTTTCCCCACCCCAAACCTAATTTTTGAATTAGACAGAAGGTGAAACTTGCTGCTCACAGTGAGGCAAGCTCAAAGCTCAGCAAGTTCTGATCTGGCTCAGGAAGTCACTTTCAAAGCTATCTGAAAAATACTTGTACCTTCTCAAACAACCAACCCTAGGCCCATGCAAAAAAATAAAACATTTTTGTAGGATGTTACACAAAGTCATATATTTATACGGCTCAATAATTCAGGACAAAACTGCCTGTAAGTAAATGTTATAGCCCAAAGTGTTCATCTTCATGCAAGTTTATTTGAGCAACTTCTCCTTTTTGTTAATTCATACAGCCTTTGCCTTGTATGCTCCCATTTTTATGCTCCTAGTTTTTCTGAAATCTTTTCAAAATGCTAGCTCTCTTCTTCTATCAGCCCTGCAGTCCTACTGAAATAAGTATGGCCATACTGAGTAAAGAAAAGTCCACCCGATTCAAATTCCCTTCTCTGGCAGTGGCAAAAAACAGATGTTCAGGAAACAGGTTAAAGAACATATGCTTACTGTTCTCAGGATACCTTCCCCGTTTCCAGGAATCATCAGTTCAGGAATTTCTTGAACCAGGAACTTCATCTGTCATGGTTAGGTTATTGGGTTTAATAGGTCCCTGAAGGACCTGTTTAAGGTGCTTAACCTGAGTCTTCACACTTATCATTCAATTGGCTAAACTCAACACCTCCCCTTTATGAGCTCCAGTTTCCAAAGGAATGGAGCTGCTTTATAATTTACTTTCCCTGTGGGAGCAATAAATAGCCTTCAACACTATTCTAGAAGAAATTCGTTTATGATGATGGCTAAAGCTGGATCCAAGTGCCATATTATTTTCAGCAATATTGTCCCATCTTTCTGTATAAGAAAACTTGCAAGGAACTTGTCTGAAAACAGTACATGACAAATCTGCTTCAGGTATTGTGATAATCTGAAAGAAGCCAGGGAATTTTCTGCTGCTGTTCTGTGATACTTAAGAGACCACCCGGAGATCTATTGTCTCCTCAACTATTAAAAAAAAAAAAAAAANTGCCAGGAATTATTTCAACTAAAGTTACAGACATATTGAACATCACTTCGCAGGTCTTTCTGAAGGGATCTGGGCAGATGTTTGGAAAATCTGAGAAAGGGTGCATTTGGGTATTTTCTGATGGGTAGGAATAAGGACTCATCATTGTGTCCCCTGCTGCTTTGAATGCCAAGAACAGCTTTGGTGGTCAGTTGTCAGAGGAAAAATGCCATCACCACCGAAACCACAGCAAAGCAGACTGAAGTCTTGCTTCCTCTGAAACCTTTCACAGGCTCACCTTTGAGACTATTTTCTTTTTCCCCTGAGAACCTGGAACTGGAAAGAACATATGAAATCCCTGTCTGGGGTACAGACACAGTCTCATTCACCCCAATTCAAACTCCTTCAAGTGATGAAGCCTTTGTCACTGATCTCAGGAGTTCATGCTAGACTGCTCAGGCTCAAGCCTCTGGGAGAACAGCAGCAAATCTCTCACTGACTTCGAAAGATGAGAACAGCTTGTCATCTGTCACCATCTTCCCAATGATACTCAGTTTAAAGACTTGTACCCTAAACACTGCAATCTGCTTTGTATCCTAAACACACCGTATTCTGCTTATTGGTCTTTGTGAAGCTCCTCAAAAAGCTGCTGCTCCTCTTGAGGGTGACAGTAGATGAGTCCTTATCTCTGAAAAGGGAACGCATCTGGCCAGTCCCAACAACTTACTAGGAATGAAAAGCACTTTCATTTAGCAAACGGGGAGAGCACTTTGCTCTATCAAAATTTTAAGAATAGATGAAATTTAATAGCCTCCTGCAACAGAACAGCATGTGGTTCAGAGGCAGTCACTCCAGTTCTGCCTCAGCTGCTTACTTTCAGTTCCTCGTTAAGGAACTGCTTACATTAAATAAATGGAAATTTTTAAAAGGAAAGAAAACTGATGTTTCAGATTTAAAAGTGAGTCTAGGCAGAAGGATGCCCTTGTCCACTTCTGCAAAGGGGTGAAGTGAAAGAGACCTAAGAGACGAGCACTTTGCTGAGTCACGGTAACCAGGGCTATCTGCAGCGCGCTGCCGCTGATCATCGCCACCCACTACACAGCTCCGAAGGGAGGGGACAGGGAGTGGCAGGCAGCACAGCATTACCAGTACCACGAGTTATTTTCCAAAGCACGGCCAAGGTGCTGAACTGGAGCTGTAAAATGGCTCACTAGAAATTCTGTATTAAGCAATGCAGTCAGACGTAAACAACTTACGTCGGCTATCTACAGTGAAGAGCTATCACATGCCCAGTACATAAATGTGGTTGAAAGCAAAACAGGAAGGAAAACAAAAGCCCAAATCACCTCAAACAGAACCAAGCAGCTGCATAAAATAAATTTCAAATCCTCAAGTAGTCTGAAAGCCAGTCACAGAAGATCTAGTAGCTCTAGTAAGCTTTGTTTAGGACTGGGAAAAACCACAATGGGCTATCTGCACAAACTGCACCTGAAAACAGTGTGAAGAGAGCTGATAAATTCTTCACTGAGTCATCTAAACAGGAAAGTCACCAGTGTGAAATGCTTTCAATGGAAATATCTGAATCTGGGACATGAAATAATCAGAGTTGAGCAGGTAGGACTTGCAAAAACGTGAGTATGAGAGGAAAATAACTGAAAAGCAAAACCACTGAATAAAGCACACCATTTAGAAATAGTTGCTGTTACGTGGTGTGTGAGATGAGAGGCCAGCAAGACCACCAGCTCAGTTAAAACTGTCTTATTCAGAAAAAATAAATATATCCTGATGCCTTACGTATGCTTGAGGATTCAAACAAGCACAAGTTTTCAACATAACACTTTAGAACAGTAAAAAGTGCCATATAGCACATGCCAGTTAGCAATAGTGCTGGTGCTGTGACAGAGGTCACACCCTTTCAGAACACCCCCTTTTCAGGAACACAAAGTCAGTGGGATGTCGTTGCCCACACCTTTACAGTTACATCTAAACTTAGGTATGTTTCTGCAGAATTACATGACTTACTCTCTTCTCCTTTCTCCCAGTAGCAATATTTGGAGAACTTCCTTCATATATCTTTGTTTTCCCTGCTCATGGGCGTGACACACATTATGAAAGGTCTCTGCAGAACTGCATTTTGTATAAAACAGAGTCTCTGCCAAAAATGTGCTTCTCTTCCCTTTTTAGGTTCCTTTTTAAAATTTGTGTTAACCATTGTTACCAAGATAGCCTTGAAAACATGAGTTGAACTTTAGTAGAAACAGTACAGTAAATGTTACTCTGTAATCCATAAATGACATGTAGAGGACTAAGATTCTCAGTAGATTGTTGTAACATGGAAAATTAAAGCCAACTCAATTTTAAAAAGTACTTAACTTCTTAGAAGGCAATTAAAATCACATTTTACATGGCAATATTACTTATTAAAGCACTAGTGATGTTTTCAGTACATCAAAATATTTCAGCAAAGTATTTCTCCAAAATGTCTTTATCTTCATCAAAAGAAACCACTAGGAAAAAAATGTTTATAGTATCAATTATTCGTGTGAACATAATTCCTTAAGGTGCAGGAGGCTTTATCTGAAAATTTATATCACTGAAGGTAACATAATGTCTTTGACTAGTGCTGATGGGATCTCTCAAAAGTCCCCTGATGTTCCGAACTTTGAACTTCATTGTATGCCTCCCTTTTTGCATGACTGACTGACAAGCAGCACACCACCTTCAGAGATCAGTAGTTTGTTTGGGCTTTAGATTTTTTTTATTGGAAGCTTAGAAAGTGCTCCCTGAAAGCCTGACCTCTACAAAGAATGCACGTGCTCTTTCAATTCTTCACACACTGAGGATGTCATAAACAAAATGCAAACCAGTACAAACTGCAGATCCACATTCACCACATGCCTGTGACCTTTGTGAAGTCTGTTCATGGGCATGTCACTCAAAGTTGGGCCAGTGTGAATACTGATGGCAGGGGAGAGAGGAAGCTAGCTTGCCATGTATTGTGTTATTTAGAAATGCTACAGTTCAAAGAATAAGCATCACCCAGCTAAGTCTGATCTTTAAAGTCCAATCACATCTATTACTTTTAGTTCCACTTGCAGGGGGGGACTGGAAACAAATGAGGGCCAAGTCTGTTCCAATGCACCTGCCTGAGGGGAACATGTTTTGTCAGCAGTGGAAGATATTCATGAACAGGCTTCAAGCTGTTGCACAAAGATAAAAAGGTGCTTTGAGGTGACCAGTTCACGCTGCAGCATTGCCTTCACCACTGCTGAGATCACAACTTTCCTGGAGCCACTTGGCTCTGCAAATCCAAGCCCAAAGTTAAACACAGTTACTAGGAAGGAAAGAAGCAGAGGACCTCTCCAGAGCACAGATCCACTCTTTGGCACTGGGAAGGCTGTCCTCGGGAAACTGTGCATTAAAACAAGTTTGGCCAGCAACCTGGACTGCACTCAAGACACTTCTGTTCCTTTGTAAGTGACAACACTCTTCAGCACAGCTGTATCTGGCAAGAAAGTTAATGGGGCTCTGGACAATATCCCTGTGTGTCCAACCGGCTTAAAGTTCCAGGCTTAAAATTCCTTCTTCAACCTGCTCAAAAAAATGCTACCAGCTGGATGAGTGACCTTAACAGCCCCTCTCACCTAGCAGCCTCACATGATTGTTTTGGCTTCACCTTGTGACAAACAAAATGCTGTCACAGGATGAGTCAGACTTTGGACTTGGATGGGTCGAGGAGAAGGACACCACTCTCTACAAGCTGGTCTCATGCCAGAGTAGCACTTTTTTTGAATCCATCTACCTGTGTGCCTCTGTGAGCAAGCCTATATGCTAGACCGAAGAAGCTCAAGTAAATGATCAAGGCCACTGAGCCTGTACATTGTGTTAATCCTGTGCTGAGACACTTGACAAGCCAGTGTTGTCCCTAAATTTGGGACTGAATGATGTGTCACATGGCAGTGAACAAGCTAAAGCATTACTCAAGATCAAATGACCCGTGTTACAGATAATCTGTCTTCAAATCACTTTATCAAAGAACTCAATTTTCATGAAGTTTCTAAACTGCCCTTCTTATTTTAAGAGTGCAAATACATCAGGAAAACTTTGAAGTTCTGATGTGCTTTTAGCAAAAGGGATTTTTTTCAGTACTTGCAATGGAGAACCAATATTTGACACTGAAAGGAGGTCCTTTGGGACTCCCCAGCTATGTCACCTCTCCTTGGTGTACCACACCTGTGACAAGGCCAGAATCATTGCTCGGTGTTGTCTTGGGAGGGCAGTGCAGCCGCTGCCAGGGCGTGCTCCCTATGCTGTGTACAGCAGAGTGGGCAGAGGCTGTATCTACGCCTGCTGTACAACTGCGGGCCCGCACCAGCACAGCCCTTCATGTGCAGCTGCAGCAGGTGCCACAGCAGCTGTTCCAGCAGGGACACAGGCCACGGGGCCTTTCCCCTGACACTCGGCACCAGATATGCCAGGCCCGGAGAGAACAAGATCTATCTCTTCCTGGCAGTGCTGGGTTAATGGTTAGACTTCATGATATTAGAGGTCTTTTCCAACCTAAACGATTCTATGATTCTGTTAATGAGAGACCAGCTGGTGGCTAACAAATATTGCTTTTACACACGCTGACAAGCCGAGAGCACACGGAAGGGGAGTAGCTATAATAAAACCTCTAAGCTGTATCAGCTGAGAGGGGAGTACACGGCAGCACGGAGGAGGAACACGGAGGAGCAGCACGCCGCCGGTTCCTCTTCGGGCGGGGACGGCCACGTCTCCCCTGTACAGGGTGAGCTCCAGGCCAGGGTCGCGGCGCTAAACGAGGCCAGAGATGCCGCTGACCACGCAGATCCTGGTTGTGGAGGCAGCCCGAACACGCCGCGGGCCCGGGGAGCGCTGAGGGCGGCGTGCGGCGCGGTGCTGAAATCGCCACGGGGCTGATGTGTCCGGGCCTCTGGCAGCAGCCCCGCGCGGCCCCGGCGTGGGGACAAACACGGCGGCGGGTGGCACCCGCGGGCACAGGGACCCCGCTCCGCC
>VZTN01028498.1:56182-85234 GCA_013400515.1 Erpornis zantholeuca
AGGGAAGAGAGTAAAAGACTTCAGAGTGCTAAGGATCTTGAAGGCTTTCCTTGAGAACCTCAGGATCAGTTGAAATTTCCTCTTGCAATAAAACCTGGTATCTTGTAAGCAAATGAAGACATTTGTTTCAAGATACTAGAAACCCACGGTATCTGTTTGTAATAATAAATATGTTTTTAAATATAAATATGAATTTATATTTATATATTTGTAAATATAAATATTAATTTATAAAGCATTCAGCAGCTTTTAAAATTGCCCAAAATACATTCCCATAATTTTGGGGGGTTTTTGATCATTTTGGGTGTTAATCATTATGTTAGCTACATTTATGTTAGCTACAGGATTATGTTAGCTACAGAGGAGATGCCTGAAACATGGAGTATAGATGGCTCAAATACAGGCTGAGAATGACATGGGCAGACTTGCACAGCTGTACCTGTTGCTGACTGAAGAGCACAATGCCTGCCCAAGTCAGTGTTATGCCTCAGAAAACTCCAAGAAAACTTCCAGCATGACTTTACTCTCTTCAGCTGAAAGTTTATCTTAGAGAGTATAAAGAGTTTGTGTGAGTAAAGTTGCTTCTTTTTTCCCTGCTGCTCTTCTGTCTGATCAGGTGGTTGTCATTAAAAGGGCTGTTGTGACTGCTGTCTTGTCAGGTCTGCATCTATGTTTTTAAAAACAAGATCTGAATTAGCTTTCTAGGTGTCCTTTAGCAGCTGGCTTCATAACAATTTTATATTTTTTTAATCAAACTTTCCCAAGTTCTTGTTTTCTGCAGCCATTCATGTTCTGTTAAATGGCTGGTTTTCAGCTACATTTTATTTTTATACTTCTGTTAAAAAGAACTCTGAATTTTTCCCCATAATGGGTGTGTACAGTTTATTTTTTTAGTGTTAGCTGCTGTTCCTTATGTGAATACCTGCTGTGGTGTCTCTGTAGAGAAATCAATTACTTGGACAGTTTCTGAAGCCAGAGCTTTGTAGTGTTTGCAAAATCAATTAATACACGTACCTCTGAGTCAGTGTAATATTTAAAGCTGTATTTTACATTTGTCATTGTTATTACTGTTTGTAGTAGTAGTAACATCGTACAGTGGGATGTCAGAGCAAATCCTGATCAGTTTACTTGCATAATGTGCTTTAGTCCATGAATTGTTTCTTGTAACCCCCTCAGTAGAATTATTTGGGAGGAAAAATTATCTCCTGTGAGGAGGGAGCATGGGGTGTGTTCCTTAATCGAAGGCTGGTTTACTACTGATTCCTGAGTAGTATTAAAATAGCCCAGTGCCCTTTTGCCATACCCTGTGTTGAAGGAGATTCGTGCAGTTTAAGATACTTACATCTCTCTTAAGTGCATGTTCAGAAGAATTGTCCTTGTGTCTGCATTGAAACTTCTCTGTCAACTGTACTAGTAAGACTGTGTCTTAAACACTAAGTTCTGGTTTAAAATGTAACAAGGAATGTGTGAGGAGTATTGAAGATCAAATTACAAAAGCAGCAGTCTGAATATGCAACTCCTTTGTATTAGTGTTTACTGTAATATAATGCATTCTTATAAAGATATAGTAATGCACTGTATTTTATTATAGCCTAATATATCATAATGTCATATAATCTTATACAATTGCATTGTATGTATTGTTTTATAATAGTATAATTTATAATCTATAAACATGTACAGTGATATTCATTATATTGCATACTAATAATAATGCATGTAATATTGTTACAGATTTTTTTTTTCCCAGTGTATTATAGTATTTACAATTATTTTTCTTTTCTCTTTGCAGGAAGTTCAAGAAAAAGCCTCTGTTTTTAATATGCAGTTGGACTTAACTAGGGCCATTCCCAGCCTTATAGTTGCCTTTGTCATTGTAGCTAATGGGGATCGCCAGGGACACAAAAGGTCTTTACTTTTACCATCAGTGGGAGCTTTGATTTCTGGTATAAGCTTCACTGCAATAGCATATTTTTCCTTGTCACTCTCTGTCCTATTTGCAGTCGCATTTATTACTGGGCTGTTTGGGAGTATAGCAACTTTCCTTGGAGGAGGCTTTGCTTACATAGCAGAGGAGTGTCATGATGAGAAGCAGAAAACAACACGGATAGCGGTAGTGGATTTGATTTTTGGAGTTGTATCTGGATTGGCAGGACTGTCATCTGGTTACTTTTTAAGAGGAATAGGCTTTGCATGGACATTTGTGATAGCATCTCTGCTCCATGCCCTTAATATCATCTATATTGTATTTTTTCTGGAAGATACTGTAGGCGTATCTCAATTCCAGCATGAGGCACCAGTATCCTGGAAAGAACTTTTTAGGGAGACAGTTTCTGGAGTGTACATGCTTTTTAAAACTGCCCCTTATAAAAAGAGAATCTTATTAATTGTGTTACTTTTTACATTTATGACTTATTTTTTTACTCTGCTGGGTGGAAGTTCACTTTTTACACTGTATGAACTGGATGAGCCGCTCTGCTGGAATGAAGTATACATTGGATATGGAGCAGCTGCATCCACTTCTGTCTCTCTGACCAGCTTTTTAGGAGTTTACTTATTTTCCAAATGTCTCAAAGACATTTATATTGTCTTTATTGGGATGTTTTCTTACATTGGAGGAATGATCATGGTTGCCTTTGCCAAAACTACCCTGCTCATGTTTTTAGGTGAGTTCAGAATCAGTTGTTCTGTGGTCAACAATATATATGAAAATACTGCTATGTTATCTGTAGGGAATGCAGGTGTTGAATATTGAACATACCACCTTGAAAGGGTCAACGAGAGGTAAAATGTACATGATTGTACATGTACAATCCTAGACTGATTTAGGATTTGATTAAAATATTAACTGTGTGGAGAAACAATGGAATTACTTGCTTATGATTTGGTTTTAGTGCGATAGAAATGTATTTGATTTATTAATTTCTCTGTGCTTGGATAGTTGTGTCTCAGTGCATATCTAGTCTGACTTTTCTGTTGCCTTTTACTGTTTGGGGAACTAAGTGTTGAAAAGTATATGACTAATACATTTGCTATATATTTGTAAAATCCTGGATTTTAATTACTTCAATGTCTCATGATTGCTTTACAGTGAGACTGCCATCTTTGTTCTCCTTTATGCCTATTCCTGTTCTCCGATCCATGCTGTCAAAAGTGGTTCTCACTGGTGAACAGGGTAAGTAGAATTTGTTTTTAAAAAATAAAATAGTATGGTGCTTCGGAACAGAGATGTATGAAGATTACCTTTAAACAAACAGATCTGTACTGGTATTTTAAGACTGCTTTTCTTTTAAGTTCCATAGAATATGCCCTGTATCTTGGCAGTAATGGCTTCTGGTTCTGAATATAATATAAACAACATTGAGTTAAAAAGTACTGCAAGTTTCAACCTTCAAACAAAATACTGTTCTTAAATTAAAGACCATGGGGAACTTGAAGCAGAAGAATGCTCAAGAATTATTCAAGTGTGATTTCACAAGGGCTTCTGCATATACAAGATTTTGACATGCAGAGAAATATATATTTCTGTTATTTAGTCAATGTCACACTTACTAATTTAGAAAGGTAAGCAGTAGGTGGTCAGTCTTCAAAGGACTTGGAAACAATTAGACTTGGATCCTCACTATGGAGGAACCCAACTTCATGCCTGTGGCTTCTAAACATATCCCAAGAAATGTAACGTATTACTTCTCCAAGTCCTTTCTTTATGGAACACAGAAAAAGCATGCCAGGCCTCAAAATATGGCTCAAATATCCTGTATTTTGCTTTTGGGGAGCATCTATTATCTAGTTTTTGGAAAATATCTTCTTTCTAGAAACATTTTCCTGAGCTGATTTATTTTTTTAAAGATTAATCTTTGTATACTGAAACAAAGATCTCTTTGTACTAACTGTGCTAACATACATCTTTGGTATTGCAGTTTCTTGGCATTCTTCAGGGCTTTGGCTGCTTGAGTAGTTTGATGCGGGAATCAGGTTGCATCCTTTTCTGCTTCCCTACTGTGATTTGGTTATGGTCCTGTGACTATGAATGCAGCTTGGGAAAATGTATTCAGCATGACACTGATGGGATAGACTGCCACCCCAAAGGGTAGTTCAGTCCAAAACATGTTGTTTGTTTCTTTTAAAAAATAAGAAGACGATGGTTATAACCTGAACCAGCAGTTCTTGTTCAATCAGTCTTTTCCACATATAAGAGTGGAAGAAACAAGAAAGGGAGAAGTAAGAATAAAGAAGAGAGCTGGAAGGGGTAAAGATGGAGATATGCACAACATGGTTAGTGAGGATGAACAGGTTAAACTTAATGTTCTAAGCAAATGCAAGAAAGTAGGCATGGTGACACAATAATAGTAAAGAAAAATAGTTTCTATTAACAAAATGTGTTGTTTATTTGGGGTTTTTTTCATTTAAAAAATTAGCATTTTGTAGGAGTTGCCACAGAAGACACTTTCATAGCAAAGTATGATCCTCTAGTGCTTGTAACTTGCATATTTGCAAAAATAGTGTCAACAGATATGTTTTGAACCATATTTAAAAACTTCAGTACTTTGAAGAGTTTTTGTTTTATTTTGTTTTGTTTGTAATTCACCCATTTATTTTTGGCAGGTGCTGTGTTTGCTTGTATTGCCTGTTTAGAAGCTGTGACCGGCACTATGTCAATTTCAGTTTTTAATATTCTCTATGCAACTACTGTTGCATGGTTTTCAGGCTTTAGCTTCCTCCTATCGGCAGGCCTTTGTCTAATTCCACTGTCTGTCCTGTGGTAAGTATGGATCAGGAGGATTCTTCTGACTGCCTCTGCCAGTGATTTCTATCTTGATGTGAATTGAAGCTGAACAGTTTAGTGTGGCAGTTCTCAAACTTTCCTATCTGCTAGTGTGCTGTAGTGGCTCTAGTTTCACACCTTTTCCCTGATCCAGCTACCTTCCCTCAGCTCTGTGCTGTGAATTTCCCCCAAATTGAAGTCTATCCTGAATGTACTGCCTTGGCTGCACATGTGCCTTCCTTTGGTTTGAGATCTTTACATGGTCTTTCTTACAGGAAAGCCTTTCCCACAGATCATGTGAAACGCATGAGCTTAATTTTGCAATCTGAGCTCTTCTAAATGCTAATCAGGGGTATAAACATGAGCAGTCACCCACTGGGTTTAATGGAAAGCTACCTGTCCTGGTCTTTGGTCATGGGTACCTTGTGACCTAGTGCCATGAAAATCTGTAAAAGATTTTAAGGCCCAAAAGAATAAACCTCTAAACATGTTTAAAAAATAGGCCTCTATAGCAGTTATGTCTAATCATATCTAGTGACCCCCTAGTAATACTGACAGTGAAATACCATTCAGGAATATTCATAAAGCAGAGGTCACTTTACATTATTTCCAGTATAAATTACTTCCTTTCATACTTTTTTACTTTCTTTTTAGGATGCTGAAACAAAAATCTAAATGACAGAAGAATCTCTTTTCATTAGCTAGATTTACAGTTGGTGGGAAAGTTTTTCTTAAGCAGGTGATATTCTGACTGGACACTTGTATATTTTTTCCTAATACTTAGACCTCAGTCTTTTGCCTCTGCATCAGCTGCATTTTAAGATTTAAATAGGCAGTGATAATGCTGTAGATTTAGAACATTTCGTATCATTTCAGGTCTATTCCTGCTTCATTATAATGCTTTACATAGTCCTTACAGAGAACCTACAGGAATGGTAATTTAAGGTAGTGATGGGTCTTAGACCTGAGGGAATTGAAGCAAAGAGGTCTTGTGTGTGTGAGTAGAGTACTTTCCAGTAAAGTAATAAAATAATTGAGAAATTCAGTTATATTAACAAAGGCACAGTAAGTACTCGTTCTATTAAATATTACCTTTAGTTTAGTTCAGAGTTGTAAGGTAGAGAAAGTTTCTGTTAAGAAAACAAACTCTACTGCAGAAAACAGGTATTTACCATCAATCAGTCCACCTTGCAATCAGTACTGTAGTACATCATCACCATAAACTTTTGAAAGTTATTTTTCTTTACCTTCTGTCTTTAGTTTCAGATATCTGACCCTTTGAATACCCTTTCTCTGCACCTTTCTTTTTAAAAAGCATGTCATGCAATGTTACAGCTGGAGAGCAGAAAGGGTAGATGTTCCAGTCTGTAAAAGGCAGAGTAGTTTAGTTCTGTGCTAAAGGTAGCAGTAATGATATTGTCTGACTTGAGTAATTAGGGCAAGTAGTGTCATTGGTTTTGTTTACTAAGACATCAGCAGCTTGGTGCCACACAGGATGGCACCAGTGTGTTTGTTGGTGCTGAATCGGCATGCTATACTTCACTATCTCAGCTAAAGATACCTGTCTTATCTTTGTCTTACAGCTGGCTTCTGTGCACAAGCTGGAATGGGGAGGACTTGGCTCTGCTGGTACCTGAAGAAGTATCCAGCATAGAGAGTGTTGATAGTTGAACAAAGGATCCACATACCTGGGATTTCTAATCTGCCATGCAGTGGCAGAGATTGTTATGTCACTCAGAAACCGTAGAGATAACACAACACAGTCTCCAAGTGGCCCTGCAGCAATAAGCACTAAATTGGTGCCACTCAATACCCAGTCTCTTTTTAGCACTTGACTAAAGCTAGCTCTTAACTATGCAAATAGGCTGGCAATTGAGATTAATGCCACTTCATCATGAAGAAAAAATAAGGTAGGATGATATTCTTTCCACTTACACTTTCTCAAGTTTGAGAATGTCAGCTGTGGGTTGTGATACATCTTGTATCACTCTAAGTCGGGTGACAGAGATAAGCTTATCAACTCAGAGGATGCTGGCAATTCTGCTGAAGCCATTGGAGCTTGTGCCAGATGAGGATGTGGTCCACTGTGTACATTGTGAAAGGCCTGTCTTAACAGTGAAGCCCCCAAACTGTCTAAAATTACTAAACTAAAAAATAGGTTTTTTTCAGAAAACAAGCGAACTGGAGGCAGTACTTACACCTGCTGTAAGTACACTGACTGTTCTGCAGCTAGCAGAATGTTGGTGTAACTTTAACATATGGTATGAAGTGTGACCTTGCCTGTGACTTAGTTCTTGAAATGGATGTTCACACAGAACTGTCAGAAAATGTCCATCTTGCAGAGTGTGAAGTTCAGCCTAAACCTACATTTTGCAGAGGCCATATTGCACATTTATCATTTTCCATATATTAAGGACTGCTTTCAGACATCTCTGTTTTGTCCCAGAGATACTTCTTGTTTTCTAGTTAAGTTGGTACTTGGCCTAAATGTTTCTTTTAGTGAAAAGCTGTGATAGCATTTCTTATCAATAGATCTTTATTTTTTAACAACCCTGAAATGAGGTGACAAAATCAGAATCACGAATCTAATCATCTTGCAACAAATGCAGCATAATTTATGAGCACTTGAACAGCACTTGTAATCTTCAAAGCACTTTACAAATGCTATTCAAAATGTCCTTCCATAACAGATACTATCCTCCCTGTTGTATACAGAGAGAAATTAACAGAGAGGACAAGTGACATACCCATGGCCCCAGTGCAAACTGGTGAGACTGCCAAACCTAGGAACCACTTTCAGCACTGACCCCTCATCTTTTCCCGTAAGATCTTTAAGTAGAAATTATCCTGAGTATTAGGTTCTGGAATGCACAGCACAGCAGAAGTGGGAATATAACACCATGGTAAGGACCTCTCCCATCTGTTGATTTTGTTAAGAGTTTGACAACCAATACTGTTCTGATCTCTCAAAGTTGTGTGTCTCTTCTTCCCCAAAACAGATTAGGTAGAGAAAGCAAAACAATGTAAAGTGGTTGCCCTTTAGAGAATGAAACCTCTACAAAAGCAACTGCAATGCCTTCACACACACACAGCATAGGATAAAAATGCAGGCAGACAGCATCTGCTGTGTAATTGATGAGCTGCTTAAAGCCACTGATACCCATCCTCTGAACAGAGTACTCCTGCAGAAGTTCTCTGTGGTACTCCACTAAAAAATAGTAATACCGAATCATGATGATACTATTGTAGATCCTTTGTAACTAAATGATTGCATTGTTTCCAAGTTATGTATCTTGATCACAGAGAAGCCTAGAAGAAGGTTCAAATAAATTAAAAGAAGAGCTTACTCTCTTCAGGAGACCACTATCTACTCATCACAGGTGAAAACAGAGCCATTTATCCAGGCCAGAGGGAACGTGCTAACATGTGTAGCCAGCTCTTACGCTTCTGTCCTGAACTCCCAAGACTGATGTTGGCAATTAATGATCATTAGCTTCCTCTCAGTAGTTTAGATGTGAGCCAGAAAATAAAACTGCTTAACGCCTTTGAGGTGCCCAAGTCACTGCCAACTTGTTGGAAACATGAGCTGAATTCTACAATAACCAGGGGGTCCAAAACATAATGAGTACTTGTAGAGAGATTAAGAAAACACTGATGTAAAGGATTTCAGCACAAACATTACATTGTCTTTCTTGCCTCTTCATTATGCAGTTATGTAAGGCTTTATGAAATTAACTATTTCACACAAAACTGCCTGGAAATAAAAAAGCAAATGCAGAAGGGGCATGTACCTTCACTTTCTCTTCTTCAGTGCACACCTCTTCTAGCACTCAGAAGCTCACATCAGAGTGAGCCAGTTCCACAGTCCAACTGAGGACAACCATGTACACTTCAGGAATGGCTTTGTTATGATTTGATTTTATTGTACAAAGTACATGCTGCTTGCAAAGTGTTTCTGGTAGATGGAGCATTTAGAACTGGCTATAAATTCTGGTCAAAACACATGGAGGATACAAACTGTGTTTTTAAAATGCCTAGCACAGTGCAAGCTGAGGAACCAAGTACTAATATGCTTCAGACTATTAAAGCAAAATCTTCTAAGTTTATAATAATTTCTTTATTTGTGTATAAATACAAATTATTTTGACATAATAATAAAGTTTGGTTTTTTAAACTCTGTTGCATGTGTCATTCTTGCGCTTCTAAATTTTGTTTTGACAAATGACCAGTGGCAGGACCGGTGGAGGATTGTTGGTGTAAACAGGAGCAGCACTATAATATCATCTATTTTTTATGGTCATAACAAACAAACAGCAGAGCAAGAAGGTGTGCTTTTGCTTCCCTCCTGGGGAGAGGAAAGGATTTTGCCCAAAACACTGGCACCAAAGAGGAGGTGAGGAGTTGCAGAGTAGGGACAGCACTGACCCTGCAAGAAGTCATGCTGGGGGCTTGCATTGCACCTGCCAGATCAGCAGAGCTGGAAGTGCCTTCCCCACTTAACCAGGCCAGATCTGTCCCAGCACACCCCACTTGGCTGCCTCTGTGGGCTGCTATGTGCAGCACCTGCCTTACAGAACGAGGCTTGCACAAAATGGGAAGAATGGGCTGGGGCAGGTGCCTAGCCTACAGCCCAACTCCCTGCAGCACTCA
This sequence comes from Erpornis zantholeuca, assembly GCA_013400515.1. Taxonomy (NCBI): domain Eukaryota; kingdom Metazoa; phylum Chordata; class Aves; order Passeriformes; family Timaliidae; genus Erpornis; species Erpornis zantholeuca. The sequence continues at coordinate 65,598 of VZTN01028498.1, forward strand.
GAAAGTGTAACCCTTTTTACCTCAAAAGCTTTTTGCTTCAGTGTGGCTTGACTTCCATTTCTCTACTAACAGCATAAATTCTTGCATGGGCCTCTTACACATACTGTTTGCTTTCCAGCCTGGCTAACCCCTAGGATTATCTTCCTTACAGACATAATGAACAATGCAACTTGCTGGCTCTGAATAGGGCTTGATCTCACCCATGATTATTACAAAGTATACTAATCATTGAACAAAACCATCTAAAAATTGCATGCAGCCTCCTAATCTGCTTCTGGTTTTACACTGCACTAATGAGAAAATCTATTAAATTACTTGTCTTAATGTAGTTTTGCTCAGATGGAACAGCATCCATTTTTGAACCAACATTAGAAAAGGCCAACCAACTCAGTACACTGAAGTGGGGAGCTATAAGGTACCAGTAACTGTGTACAATTGTTGGATGGCTCCCTGTTTACTTGAATGCTGGTAAGACAGCAGACCTCCTAAAAATCCATGCCAGCACCTTTAACTTGTCTTAGACTTGGCAATGTAATCCCTCAGCTTTTCTGGCCTGAGCCTTGAGCAATACAAAGCCTACTGAACACCAAGCTTGCTTTATAACAACAGTTTAGTTTTGCTTTACACAAAACAGCAGAGGAACTTGCCAGTTATAAAACAGCAGCTAACTCTGATATTTAATGAAGACTATCAGCTCACAGTAGGATGAGAACATCTGTAGAAAACAAAAATGTGAGTAGGTCTACGCTTACATGTTCAGTTTATTGGTCCTATGTTTAACCTCCCTAAGGGGAAAAACCTCAACAAATTAAACATCTTATACTGCATAGCACAAGCCTCTAATCTCTACAAGTCTCAAGTGAAAGACAATTTTAGAAGCTTCACTTCTTAAATGAAACAAGCTTAAATATAAAACCAAATAAAACCACCACTAAAGGAACTCGTACCATCATCTTAATGTTTCCAAAATGCTGCAACATTTTGCACATAAAAGCACTATAAAATTTACAGGACAGAAGGTAGAGGCTTTGGCCCACATGGACAGGGTTTTGTAGTAGCTATAAGTCCCCTGAAAAGCACAAGAGATATCTGCAGTTGTGGAAGGAGGTTTATAGCAACATTCCTGCTAAAATTATCTACAACAGAACACTAATTACATATAACCAAGTCATTAAAAGCTGCTGAGTAAAGACAGTTCCTGTTTTAGAAATATTGTTTCAAGTTCTTCATATCTGACAAGAGATAACATTTTTTGAACCATAGACTTTTGTTCCTAATATGCCACATTGTTGTGCCACATAGCTGCCTTGTAGGATTGATATAACATACACATGTATGACACCAGAAATAGTAGTTACAACCCTGAATTTAAAAAAAAATAGAGACACTTAGGCCCACAAAAACCCTTCCAGTAGTCTGCGCCTTTAAAATGCATGTTTAAGTATAAATCTCTCATTCTTCCTTAATTAAGATCTGATTTTTGTAAACCTGCAAATAATTATTTCTGTATGTGTAGCACCATATCTTCTTACTGCAGCAGCTTTATTAGGTACTTGCATAATTCTGCATTCTTTCTGAATACTAAAATACCTAGACTTGGGACTGGTCTTTTGGATTATGTTCACAAACAGCTTTTAAAACATGTATTTAAACCCCAAGTGGAACTTGCTTCTACTTTCAGAAACCAAAATACCCTTTCAGCAACACACATGAAAAAATCTCGACCTTTAACCCCATTCTTACAGCACTACCTCCAGTGCTACACAAAAGCTGAAGAGCTCACTCATAAGTAGCTGTCAAGAGAGGGATACAATGTATGTAGCAGGACAGGAAACCACTGGCAATGCCGAAGTTAAAGACCTTTAAAGATACTGCAGTAAAAAGGGACAACACTGCATCATGGATAAGATATTCTTGAATTAGGATTAAATATATTTTGGAACGCAACAGCATTTATAGCAAACTTTTATTCAACAGTTTAAAAAGTGTATGGAAATTTTCATGAACAAAGAGTTACTCAACAGAAAATACCTTCCTCTTCCTCCATTAAATGCATTTACCACAGTAGTCATAAAATGCATGGGTATTTTTGAATTTCTTGCATACATATATAGCATTTCCATATTTAAGAAGCTATTGTCCTGAGCAGTTTATGAAAAGGCATTATTTAAACTACCTAGTTACAGGACATTTGTATGATTCATAACAAGCACAGAACAATTTATAGACTTTAAACATTTAATGTGCCTTTTCATTAAGGAAGGCAAGTGATAACTAGGCCTGCTTAACACTGTGAGTGTCAATTTAGTACCATGTACTTTGATCTGCACTAGAAAGACACACACAAAACATTTTTGTGAAGTATATTTTGTTACAATAAACCGAGCTTGTGCTCCATCATGATGTGTGGTTCTCCCATAACCTCACTCTGGGAAGGATCTGGAAAAAGAAAAGTTGAGAGCATGAGGCCTTTACCAAACTACAAAGAGCAATAAGTAATGAAAGTGAACTTTTTCTTCATTATAATGCTTAGTGCAACAGTTACTTGAGTGATTTTTGACAGTGTTGCAGAGTGCAGATCTGTATCTCAGCAGTCTCTATCCAAAGCATTGATCAGAGAACAAACACATACATTGTGGAACAGCTTGTTATAAGGACAACACACACATCTCAAGTAAAACCAAGCAGTTCTACATAAGCACAGACTCTTACTGCCTGAATCTCAAAGGGATTACACTACAAGTTTAGTGTCTGAAGAAAACTCAAATGTGACTGAAGCTTTTCTCCATTGTTGGCCTATACCTCTTTTCAACACAACTTCTCTGCACAACAGGAGCTCACAGTTCTCTCTCTGTTAGCTGGGACATACTCCTGGTTTCTCTTCTCCCCCTCGACTGCCTAGTTTCACAGAAATTTTACACCTCTAAATATCTCTGAGATTTCCTCCATTCTGCAAAGTATGGCTGACATTAGCCACTGTACTCAAAGGCTACCAAGGAATGTGCAGAGGACACAAGAGAGACCAATAATCACAGTGTCAACTTCTTTTCCATACAATGAACTTTAAAAACAAACAAACAAAAAAAAGAAAGAAACAAACCCAGGGCCAGAACACAGATTGTGACTGGGAGAAATACACCCATAAAGAAGTATCAATCACGCTTTCCTTCCATAAATAAGAGACATTAATGCCTCTGATTCTTCCAGAGACAACAAAAATATCTAATCCACTTCCACCTCATAAATACGGCCTCACCAAAAGCACTTGTGACCCACTCACTCCTCAGCACTCTATAAAAATCTAACAGCTTGTTGTGAGCAATGGTAAATAACCAAATTTTTACAACTATGTTTGACATTGCTCTACCCCCATGGAACCACAGTAGTTCAAGATTCCTTCCCTTCGTCCCTGTATATCCATCTCAGAAAATAACCCCAGATGTATACCATGTCTCTAGATTCAGATTTGTTCCTCCATTATTTCCAGCTTCCTATCTCCCCAGCTATTTCCATTCTCCAATCCCACTTCCACGATACTCTCTGCCTCCTTCCATGTCCTAACTACAGCTAGAAATAATTTGTTCAAAAGCCATTTTTCCAGGTTTATTCTATTCCACATACAGTAATAGTCAGCAGACCACCACACAACTGCAGCCTGCTGAGTTCATTTCAGGAAGCCTTTCCCCTGCTAAGTGTCTGATTAATTAGTTATTTATCTCTTCTCTAACATTTATTCTTAATTACAGAACTTAAAAAACTTTGTAACCACTGCTTGTTAAAATCTGCACCAGTACTTCAAAAGTTTCTGAGGAAAGAGCATGCATAATCGACTCCTTTAAAAACCCAGCCCACAAGCAAATACTGTCTTGCTCAGTATTTCAGAGTAATTTCCACATAACTTACAGCTGAACCACATTTATTTCTCCTCCCCCAGTGCTTCTTTGCTTTTAGGATTTAATTTTTTAATTCTTTGTATTTTGGAAGTTTAATTCTCTTCTTCATTAGAGACAAAGAACTTCACAGCTCCCAAATTTTACCTTTAATTGTTTCCATAACACTAAAGCCAGAATGTATTTACCATTAAGGATATCCTCAAAACCAATGCATTCATCATTTCCCCTCAAAATATCCATTGCCATGTTTGAGCTGTGAAGAAATGGGAGACGCTGGACCTGTAAAAAGAGTTCAAGCAAGAGTTCAAGATTCTGCAAGTCTGAAATTGAAAGGGTTCATATTTGGATTTCTCAGTCTGAAGTGACTGAGAAAAGTCAACAGGCAGAAAAAGCAACACTGAAATAAGAGAACTACTGGCACACAAAGACACAAACACCACCATCTTCCTTTGGTTATCTGTTTGAAAAGAACACCTTCTAATAGGTTTTAGCTTTCACTGTGGTATAGCTAGTACAGCAAATACTGCACTTTAGAAAATAAAGAAGTAATTTCTCCTCTGTAAAGCTCCCCTCACACAAAGCTGGGGAGGTTCACTGCAAACCTCCACACCATGAGGTCAGTACTGGGCAATAGATGCATACTGCAGAGATTGGAAACTACATTCTAAGCCTCCTACATCTCTGACACAAGTCAGGAATGCAAGTGAAAGAGAATTACTGACTTTCACATTCAAACATAATCCTCCTTTTAATTAATCTAAATCATAATTACGTCTCTGATCTCAACTAATTCTTAAGCTTCAAGTCCACTCCCACTTACTTTCAACACTCTTCTGTACCCTTCACCCACAGTATTTCCAAATAATTTTCAAGTGGCACACATAGAATTCAGAGCATAAATATTCTGAGAATGCATTCACTACTACTTGAGATATTTCAGTTAAACCACAAGAAAACTTGTATACCCAACATGAATCTGGAAGAGGATCACCATATTTCTCCCACCCATCTCCCAAAAACACTTCTGGAAGACACACTAATCCTCACCTCTGTCCTTCTCTGCAATGCAATCATCTAAGTTAGGAATATTGCTCAAGACATCACAGCTGAGATCAAGGGATGTTCTCATATGTCACATCCTGACTTTCACATCTTCAGGACCAGTGACTTCTGCCAAGCTTCATGCAGCTCACTGTGGTTTAGTTGCACCTGATCACTCAAAGGGAGTATAAAATTGCTCTAACTCACTTGGAAAACCTATTCCTAGTAGCTTGAATACCTTCAAGAAGACAAAAAAGCTTACTAGGACCAATGAGCTTTCTATGTTTCCCTTTCTCCAGCTACCCTCAATCCTAGGAGAAAAGAAGAAAAAGGAGACAGACTTGCTTCTCAATTAAGAGTTAAAACCTTTGAACTTAACTCCCTGTAGACCTCCCTTGATCTTACAACAAAGACTGTGGAACAATAAGCACATACCAAATTCTCTGTTTCAGATTTCACGTTACCTCTGTATTTATTCCCAAATCACTACTGCTTCAGACCTCTAAGTTTCTTCTCCCTACAGGTGCAGAGATTCCTTCCCATGAAAGTCATACATTCCGCAGAGGAGAGTATTAATTTTAGGAATCGATACTCAATTCCTCTGCTTTTCTCTGAAGGCTTACAGGAAGCTGGTCCACACAAAAGCTACAGCAGTTACAACTTCACCAAATAACTAATAAAACAACAGCAGCTAAAAGGCTTTAGCATATTGACTGTGCTAAAAACTAATAATTGCATTGTTTGGTTCATTGTTTTTAACAGTTTCTTAACAGTGAATTAACTTCTTTTGGAAACATAAGGTATCTCAACAAAGAAAGATGTGTCTCTGAAAACATGTTCCAAGATAAACATTTTTTCAAATGGCTTAAGTTACACCAGTTGTATTAAAATACCTACCTGTTTCACTGCTCTGAATTCCATCTGCAGCTTTAAAGGTGCATGGATTCCTTGAATATTTCTCAGTGTGGCAAAGTTTGTTTTATCTTGATTTAACTGGAACTGTCATAAACAACATTGATTTTTATTTTATAAAAGGTACTTTCAAGTACAGCCATAGAAGAAATTTGTGACATCCTACTTAAAAGAACCTGCTTGCTAAATTTGTATGTAAAAATTCAGTGATACCATCAAACATGTCTCAAGTGTACAGGAAAGAGAGTGCTGCAGTAAGATTTGTTCTATGAAGCTGAAATTGGTTTTTTGCTGGATTTTATTTCTAATTAATAGCAGCGATTTTATTTTTTAATTTTTTATAATCAGGACACATAACACCACCAAGTGGTATAGTTTTGCACTACTTTACTACAATATTGTCTGGATGAACAGGAAGCTAAGTCCAGTTTAAAGATCACCAAAGCCAATTTGATGCCATTGTTAGTCATCAAAAACTACTTGAAAACACTTGATATACTTCATTTCTGATCAAGCAGGAAAACAGAGCACCACTTATACTCCTTATGAAAATGAAAATTCATTTTTACCAACTGCTCTCAAACTGATCAGTAAGACAATCTATTTAGTAGAGGCTTTTTAAAGAAAGAGTGCTCATTCATGTATACTGGAGTACAAATATGTAAGTTATACTTAATATTAAACCTACACATAAATAATCAAAAAATACAAAGCTCTAATTTTAAAATCTGTACTCCACCACCATGACAAAAGACTATTAGTATGACAACATCAACTCATTTATGAGAAGGGATCTCAAAAACCAACAGGAAAATACAAGTCAAAGGGATAACAAGCATTTTCTTTGTAAAAATCTGTATTAAATGCTCTCCAAAAGTTGGCAGAAAATACTACTTATATGCCTCATCCTAATCTTATAATTCTAGTTGCACTGTTTTTCCATTTCTTTTATTTTATAGAGATAAGGATTTTTGGATAGCAGAAACATTGGGTTTCTACCAATGCTACCTGAATAACCTTTTTAACATTTATAGCAGTAAAAACAACCATAACTATCTCAGGCTAAGCTACATTTTTTCCCATTCAAATGTACATTAAAATAATTATTAAACTGGCCTTAAACTTACAGAAAAATTAACCAAATGTGGGAGAAACAATTTAGAACATTCACATACTTCTTAGGGAATAACGAGGCCTGTTTTATTTCTGTGCATTTTTGTCTCTTTAGCATGTGATCATTTAATTATGAAGGTTTTGTATCGCAAGAACAGAGTTAAAAACTAAGTTATAGCAATCAGTTTTAAAAAAAACAATTGACAAATAGCTCTGAAACATTTAGAGTATTTATCAATAAGCTCACGAAGTTGGTGTCACAATAACATCATCCCTTTAATGCAAGGCAACACTAACGCTGGCTAAAATTAGAATATATTAGACATTACAGTCAGACCTTGTCATGCGGCTTAACTTAGCACTTTGGAACATTCTATCAAAATAATGTCTTTGCTTCAGGACAGCTCGACACATTGTATCTTCTTGCTCACAAAACAGGCACCACAGACATTCATTTCAACCAGCAAGTCTGGTCTCCTCCTACCTTCGACAGACCACTTCAAATGGTCCACGAGTGATGACTGAGCCACACAGGATTGCAAACACTTATGACAAACTGTAGGTGTAAAATGTCTAGATGGGATCGAGCAATTTATTGAAAAATAAATTTTCACAGGCTGAAAGTCTGAATTGAGATACATGGTAAATCTACAGACAAAATGGAAGGCTCAACCTTCCAGAGGTGACAGGCATGCCCCTGGCCCAACTACAGAGGCTGCACACACTTTTAGATGACTAGACCTGAGCACACAGGTTTTTACTTGGAAGCCTGCTTATACACTTGAAATAGAGAAAGATATAAAGAAGAGATTAAAAATATACAGATTTGCCAACAATGTTATTTGTATAAATAAAATGTTACTATTGTTGAGCATCTTCATTGCCTTAAAGAAATGACCCAGCTCATTACTTCTTACTGTACAAAGCAGTCCAGATAACCACAATGTTAATTTACACTTTGTAATTACTTAAGTGCACAGATGGCTACATATGATGTTAAACTTACATTCTTTTCTGTCTGCTCCAGTGGGTGGCTGGGCAACAATTCATTTTTCACACTTGTAAAGCTAGAAGAATAAGTAGAAAAGACATTAACTTCAAATTAATTTGGATATGGTTTTATAAACTGCATTCCAAAAGCAATCTCAGACACAAACACCAGCCCAGAGAGACACACAACTAGCAAAGTCTGAACCACGGAAAAAAAAGATTAATAGTGCAGCAGCAAGTAAACCTCTAACTACAGCACTACCAGAAGAAAAAGTTTCAGACATCCTTTATGCTTGACAAAACAGAATGTGTTTTTCTTCCGTGATTCCTTTCAGAAAGAGATGAAAATATTAATAAATGAAAACATTACAGATTTAATTATGTCCAAGCTATACTGTATTTTAATTTGAAGTTTCCAAGTTTTTGCAATGGAAGATTGTACATACCTTATCCCCAATGTCAGTTGTATGACATTTTAAACTCCACGAACTTATTTTGGATTCAATATCCAAGACAGAGACATAAGTTCTGCATTCACATAAAAGTGAGAAACTCCAAACTATTTTTATTATATTACCTTTGGGTTTTGTCCCAGTACTGAAATTAACCATTTCCCAAACTGTTATGGCACACTTATATAAATGCATATTAAAACTATCAGGTATTTCACAATTATCAATACTTCGCTGTTTCTTTTCTAAAGAACAGTACCACAGAGGTAAAAGCCTGTTTGCAACACACCTTCCAAGAAACTTCTATGAAAAGCCAACCTTTAACATATACCGAAGTTCAACACCATCTATGACACAATTCAGCAAGCAGAAGCAAAGCGTACCCTCTGCGCAGAAGATCATGACCTTCATATAGCCCAAAGGCTGAAATGTCTGTAAATGAGATACTATCCTTCAACAGAGAAGCAGTGCCTCTGGAATTCTGGAACAAAAAGGAAAAAAAGAAAAGAAGATGTGAGGATTACTTCAACAGCACCAGGTCACTTTTGTATGGGCCATTAGGCCAAGGAAATCAAAGGAAGTGCTCAAAGACTCCTTAAAGTACTCCTGGACAAGCCCTACACTTTAGAGTTTCTTTAAAATAGAGGCAAAACAAAAACAAACACAAACACCCCAAAACATAAACCCCACAGTAATACAGAAGTCATTCAGAGTGTTTGATAAAAACTAGAGGTACTGACAACATTTTTGGATCAGGTTGACCCGGATCAAGTTAAACTCACAATATACCTCTATTTATTCCCAGAGTAGGCTGCAGGGATGGAAAGGAAAGAGGCAAGTTCTGACAGCTGACAGGACAGAAAGAAGTATTCCTTCATTTACTGCAATACTGACACAATTAAGATCACATCAAATTTAGCCATCGTTTGAGGCTGCCATAAGGAGGACAAGGTTTATTCAAGCAGTCTAGTATGCTAGTTAACTGAAAGAACAAAGGAAAATAGTAAATTGTAACTAAGTACTACTTACTAGTAAACCAGGCCACTAATTTCACTCTAACCTACCCGATTTTACTGATGTGATTTTAGGATTGTTCATAAAAATTGCTCCACCAATAGGGCAATGTCTAATAAACAGAAGAAGGTGACAGCAATAACCTCTGGAAGGTGACCGTGACGAGCATTTCAGTGCAAGGGTTTCCTCCAGCACCACTGTCAGATGCAACAGAAAACTCATGCTCACGGTTAAGATCTTTTGTACCAACATGTAAGCTTCCAGTTACATGAGAGCTGTAAGACAGCCTCCCGTTGTTACACGCATATAAAGCATCTACCAATTTACACACTCAGAACTGACCAGACCTTTGTGACACTGCTGTAAATGAAAGGATGAAAGAGAAGTACCTGGGGGACGTGACAACAGGGAAGATCAAAGTTAAAGTCACGGAGAAAATCACGGAACACTGCCCAAAAGCATCGCTCTCGAGTCACACCAGTGACGGCCTGTCTGAGGCGGCCCCAGCGCCGCTGGCAGCGCGGAGGGCCAAGCCGTGACCACCCTNCGGCCGCGTGAGCCCTGAGGGGTCCGTGTCCCGGCCTCTCCTCTCCTCGGCCGTGGTTTCCGTGCTGGCAGAGGTGCTTCTTGTAGACTGAACGCACTGTTCACAGAAGCACAGAATCAGTTTGGTTGGAAAANGCGGGAGGCTGGGGACCGCAGGAGCTCCCCGTCCCGCCCCGCTCCCAGGGAAGGGCTTTAACACAGGCGCTACCGACCCTTCGCGCCCTCCCGGGCCCCCGCGCCCATGAGGGAGCCCGCCATGGCCTCACCGGACCCCCGTGACTCAGCACGGCCCCGCAGCCCCCGGGGACACCGAGAGAGCGAGGGGAGGGGGGGCTANCGAGTCCAGCCTATGACCAAACACGGCCATGTCAACGACATCATGTCACTGAGTGCCACATCCCGTCCTTCCTTAAACACCTTCAGAGACGGTGACTCCACCACCGCCCTGGGCAGCCCATTGCAGTGTTAAATGATTCTTTCTGTGAAGAAATTCTTCCTCATGTCCAATCTGAACCTCTCCCGACAAAACTTGAGACCATTTCCTCTTGTCCCGTCGCTTGTTACCTGGGAGAAGAGGCCAACCTCCCCTGGCTGCACCCTCGTTTCAGGCAGTTGTAGAGAGCAATAAGCTCTCCGAGCCTCCTCCAGGATAAAGCTCCAGGCCGTTCTCACATGCCAGCAAAGCCCAGCTGTCTGAGCGCTGCCGTGGCCCCAAGCAGGAGCTGAAGTTGACTGACACCTTCCCATAGCAGACCAAGGCAGCCATGTCTGTGGTGTCTGGTGTGGGGAGCTCTCCTTGGTCAAACCCATCCTGTCTCGGCCACAGGCAGCAAAAGCTGCTTGGGTGACACCAACAGCATCACAGTGCTGACAGCCTGAAGTGGTGAAACCAGGCAGTGATGCTTCCAGAGGTAAACACAGCCTCAGGCTCGGGGCTGGCCATGGAACCCTCCTGGGCAGCGCTGTGCAAAGAGGAGGTGTTGGCATGAGCTGTCCTGGCAGGGACCTCAGGCAGCCCTCAGGCCCTGTCCTCTGTCAGTGACCAACAGCCCACAGCAGGTTAATCTTTGGAAGTGAGTTTTGAGAATGGTGGATGAAAGGTGCTGTGCTAGTAGGCAGGTACTAATAGCCACAGTATCTGCATGGTAACAGAATTAGTGCCAGCTTGCGCTTAAAGAACTTTGAAAGATTTTCTGTGAATCAGGAGAGAGTTTTCCACATTTTTTAATGCATAGCTGCAAGCTGCACATGTGTATCTGGGATATCTATTTTATATATGTCTTCTGAGACCTGTAGCTCATTCAGACCTTTAACCTTTTAATTTGAGTTACCCCTAGTAACTAATATTAACCTGTTTTTGCAATTTTTGTATGTGGCAATCAAATGCCATCTCTCTCTCTCTCTCGCACACACACACATACACACATGCAGAGGCAATACCCAGGTAGGAATTTTATATAAGTTTTAATGGCACTCAGATTTGGAAAAAAAGTGACTGAAAAATTAATACACTTTATCCTCCATTTTCCTCTTTCTTGGGCAAAATCTGTACACCTCTTAAATGTCCCCCCCCCCCCCCCCCCCCCCCCCCCCCCCCCCCCCCCCCCCCCCCCCCCCTTCTCAACCCACGTTCTGGCCCTTTGTATTTAGGTCTTAGGTTTAAAGCAAAAACTTCAAAAGAATGAGAATGGAGGTCTGGGTTTTTTTAAATCATTTTTAGGAAAATGAGTACCACAAAGGGTTCTCTGATCTTATAATTATAATGGGTACTTGGTTATTGTGGTGCTGGATTCATTATTATAGAATAGATGTGAATACAAAAAACAAATCAAGTTCCTGTTTAACTGCAGCTTACAGAAAGCTAGGTTTTGTCACTAAATGTATTTATTTATTGACTGAGTTTGTTGATCAGGATATGACTGTAGAGATGAAACATCTAACTTTCAAAGTCATTCTTGCAGGACACAGACAGGATGCAACCACTCCATGTACATTTTTGACATCACTGCGATCCAGTCTCGGCTGCATAACATAAAAGGACATACATTGCAAGAAAGAACTGGTTTTCCTTCAGAGGCTTTCACGCTAGGGAAAACTTCCAGACGTAAACACAAATCACACATATTTTTCCCATCAGATTACTGAGTATTTCAAATTGTAGCGAGGCTTGACTTCTTTCACAACCAACTTTGCTTTAATGATCTTACAGTGAACATCTCAACAGTGGGTGATTGGGTGCCTCTCTGCAGCCCCACTGCAAGTAAATAAGAGCTGCATAAGAAATTGTGAGGCTGACCAAGCCTGGGATCAGAAATGAAAGCTTGTGGTGAGAGATGAGCACTTTGACCACTCAGAAGCAGTGGGTATGGCTGCTCTGTGTGTTGCAGGTGATTTCAAGGCTGCCACCAGCACCGGGGTCACCAGAGTGCCTACAGGAGCCCACAGGCACTGCACCAGGCACAGCAGCCCTGGCACACATTGCCCTGTGTGCTGAAGCCTCCCTGCCGGGGAGCAGTGATGGCTGCAGGGCAGGATACTCCTGAAGAATGCCTGAAGGCATCTCCCTGGCAGTTGGTAATACTACAGAAACTGAGATGCAGTGACTTCAGTTGCTAAAGGGGCCTTCTTGTCTGGGGACACTCTCTTAAGAGGATGTGAACACCTTAAAATTAGTGTGAAAATAACTCCTCTAAATTGATTACTTCCATAAAGTTAGGATGATGAATTTCACATGTTGCCCTTAAACACTTTTTTTTTTCCCCATCACTTTGTGTAAAGGAGGTCTTAAATGTATGACTGTTTCAAGTATTTTCTGGATATTTTTTACCCCAGCATTTTTGGAATGTCAAATCCGGTCTTTTTTGTTTAGCTGCAGGACTTCACTGAAGATTCAAGTTATTCTTAGACCATGGATACTTTTATCTTTTAGAAATGAGGGAAGTATTTACTATTTTTTAAAAAAATGATAGTGTTCAAATGGTCTTTTATCAGTTAAATTGGTATTAAAAAAACCCCAAAAACTCATTAAACAAAGTTTAGACACCCTGACCTAAAGCAAATTCCTGTTTCAGTTACTTATCTTTCTCATCTGGATCCCAGCATGGCATCATTTCGTGGGAGGTCAGTACATTTCCCCGCGAAGCCTCTGAAAGAAAGCTGGATTCAAAATTGTCATACAGAGGCACAACATTAGCTCAAAACCTGCTTTAACATAGTATAGAGTTCCCAGAAGAGAGCTGCCTAACCCTAATCCTAAAGATTTTTTTGGGTGGGGCAAAGGCTGCCCCATACCAGCCTCCTCTACCCATGCAAGAGGGGACCTGCAGAAGCCAGCCATCTTCTGGGAGCTCTACTGCTATGTTAAAGCAGGTTTGCAGCTAATATATCCTGATTTTCCACTGAATTAAATTGTACTTTTCACCTCTCCCATTCCCAGAGCTTTGTTGTGTGTAAGAGTTGAAAGATAGAAATAACTATTGATTTACACATCACTCCTACTTAATAGTAGCAAAAGGAGTAGGTTCTCCAAGGAATCTTGTCTTTGTATCCATGTTGTTTAATATTGATGCAGCTTTGTCACTTTTCAAAATATAATTCTTTTGACATATCAGTGTCAGCAATCTGTTCTGACTACGTGAACCTCTATCAGAAGAAAACCTTTATCCTGTGGGACTGGGAAACTCTTTCACTGGTTTCTGTCAACAGCCACTTATAACTTGTTAAAGTGAAAGTACTTTTTATTTGTTTTTAATCAAATCAAATAAACACATTTTCTTTGATCTAAGAACTCCTTTCTTGTTAACTTGCTTTATACTTTTATGTTTTGGCATTCATTGTAAATCTAATTATTTAAAAAGTTATTTTGTTTTACATTATTAAACCTTTTCTGAATTTAAGATAAACAGGGGCATGTTTTGTTAAAGATTAAAAATAAATTTCACACAAAACTGCAAAACGTAGCAAAGATAATAACATGTAGGCGTCAGAGTGTTCCAAAACAAGACTCTCTAGGGGCTCTTCTGAACACATGGCTTCGTTAAAACCACGTTCTGAAAGGGCTCAGGAAACCCCTGTCTCTAACCCACCCTTTCCTGAAGCTGGTGAAAGTATTTAGAAAAAAGTTACTGTTGTAGGGAAAAAAAAAAAAAATCCCACGTATTGCTGAAGGAGATTATTTTTTCCTGTTTGTTTACCAGCAAAATTTGTAGGATCTTCTTTAGTCAAAACTTTCCCATCCTCATGGTTCAAAAGCAGCAAGCAGTCCAATAGATGACCAGAAAGAGAACATCAGGATCTCTATATGAATGTAGATTTTTTAACATGCCGTAGTGTCTACTGGGGAAATAATACTAACAATCCCTTGTTTCGTTATTTGATGTATAAGTCATCAGTGAAATTTAAGTGAAAAGATAATATATTTGTATAGGTGTCTTCTTTTCCTTTTTTGGGGAGTCAGACAAGGGAAGCCAGTTGTTTTTTGATCCAAGTAATGTACTTGGATTAAAAAGGAGTCCTTTTTCTCTAGAGGTGATGACTTATTTTGTAGCTTGTCAGTGCTTTTGTAATTCTAGGAGTACTTTATTTGTACTAATCCGTTGTTTGTACTCTGCGAATCTGAGCTTCCCTGAGCTCTTTGTGCAGACTCAGAGAAGCAGGATGCTGCACTGGGAGAGCCGGTCACTAGGGGATGCTCAGCACTCAAACACCCCGCGCCTGCCTCCCTCAGCTCTCGCCAGCCGCCTCTGCTCAGACCCGCTCAGATGCTCCTGGCTGGGTTTGAATACTTTTTCACTCGCAGTGCTGAGAGAATTATGAAAAAACAAGGTAAAAAGATAAAAAGCAAGGTATGTGCAACATCTGAAGCTATGTGGGCAGTACTTGACAGAATGCTGGTAGGCTTGTTTCCCAGTTAATGGATTGATAACTATTTTCAGTAAGCTCTATTACCTCCTTGTGACGATATTAAACTAGTCCTTCAGCCTGAGTCCAACCTTTAACCAAGCCGGTGTTCACATAGTCACCTCACTGCCGAGGTCTGAAACCAGGTCCCTCATGAAAATTCAAAGGAAAATATTTTTGTCTTTCCCCTCAGTGTGGAGTGATTTTTTTCCCAGAAGCATACCCATTCTGAACATATAGGTGAGACTAAGAGCGCATTTCCTGTGAGAATATCTTCCTACGGGAAACCTTGAATTTAATTAATGGTAGTCACAGCTGAAAGAATTGAATGGGACATTACTTCCTAGTCCTGCTACTATGCAGGAAAAAAAAAATCACACAAGAGTTTGCCAAAATGCCTAGCAGCAAAAGGGGAATCTGAGACTACTCTGACTCATAACTGTATCCATTAAGCAGCTAAATAATCAGAAGTAACCTTAATTTCCTCCTCTGCCTGAATATAATAAATGAACCCATAATCACCAAACTGAAAAATTGTCATTCTGGACAGAAAACAGGCATTTTCAGCAAAAATATATGCATCACTAAAATTATTTTTTTCTTTTCCCTCTAAGAAACTGACAATCAAAAATTTTCTCCATGTGCATTTTCTGTTTTTTTAAAAATGAAATTGTGACAAAGTTTCTGATCCAGCCACAATGTGCCACTTAAGAATTAGGCACACGGATATCCTGGTGGCATCTGGCTTAGAAATAGTTAAGACTTGAATCTTCAAAGGCCATTATGTGTTGAACTCCTCAGGATGTGAGCCAGCCAGTGCCTAGGTTTAGCCAGCAAAATCAGAAATAGGTCTACAGCCTCTCAAACATTGGCCAGGCTCAGGTTTAGGTTTAAATCTGATGACTCATTTCTGACAGAAGACTACAGTTTGCTCGCTGGTAGGTGGACAGAGGTCATAGCTTACAGTAAGCTCACATGCAAGCCCTAACACTCGTAGAGGGCTTGCTTGACTTAGAGAGGGCTCCACACAGGTGCAGTGATCCCACACACTGGAGATTGGAGTTCACTGAGGGAGAAAAAAACAACATTGTTTCTGTAATGGAAAGCTATTGCACTGTTTCTGCAGGAAAAGCTTTTATTGCATTCAACAATATTATATTGTAAATGGTGTTGGTTGGTAGTTAATTGTTTCTAAGGAGAAAATAATATATTGCACATTTTGTGATTTTTTCCTATTATTTTTTTTTTCTGGAACTATGAGTATATATTTTCCATGGATGATTTTTATTCGTACTTCCTTTCTGCAGGTTTTCCACATAATGGGTTTAACTTGCATCTCTTAATTCTGTGTCATTACAGATATCTTTTCTATGGCATTAATTACTTTTTTGTTATATGTGTCATACTAACAGCTTAAGTCATGTTCCTATGCTCCTGTTTATTGCTGTGAGATGCTGATCATGTGTTGCTGGAACTTTGTTACAATGAGATTTCCTTTTGAGTTTATATCACACCATGCTTGTGACAGAAACTGTCAGTGAATTCAAAGAGTGGCAGCTTCATACTTATTAAGAAAAGAATGTAGCAGCAAAGAGCCAATACAAGGGTTTTTTGCACAAAGTTATTGAAGCACATACCATTACAAAGTTGTAAAGAAAGTTTTGTATTTAACATATTGAACTGAAACTAAAGAGAAAATAAACAAATTAAGATAATGCCACTTGGTAAATTCTCTATTTTTAGCTCTATTTTTGCAAAGGAAGATTGTGGATTAGCTTCAGAGTGACCTTCAATGGAAAGAAAATGAAAAGAAAGAAAGGAAAGTTAGAAAGAAAGAAAGTTAGAAAGAAAGAAAGAGAAGAAAGAAAGAAAGAAAGAAAGAAAGAAAGAAAGAAAGAAAGAAAGAAAGAAAGAAAGAAAGAAAGAAAGAAAGAAAGAAAGAAAAAGAAAGAAAGAAAGAAGAAAAGAGAAAAAGAGAAAAAAAGAAAAAGAGAAAAAGGGAAAAAGAGGAAAAAGAGGAAAAAGAAAAAATTCAATAATTAAATTTAGGCTGGAACAAAGAAGATGCAAATTAAGTGTGAAAACTTGTGTGGTTTCTTCTTCAGAAGGACTTTTTTAAGTTGAGAAAGATTACCGGAAAAACAAACCCCAAGCCATTTAGTCAAAGAAGCAAACAGTCCTGAAAGGGTTTGGGAAATATATACAGTGGACATTTCAAGACAGACTGTCATATCCTCCTCTGAGAGTAAATTTGCGTGAATACCTTTGTGGTGAAGGATCAGAGTGGGCAGATCAAAGCAATATACAAGCTCAAGGGAGATGAGGAGGGGGAAGGAGGTCGACATTTGGATTCAAGGGCTCCTCTTGGCTTACTGAGTCCAGTCCACTGATGTTACAAAGAGCCATGCTTTGTAATTATTTTCATAACATCTTAATAAACTTGAATATTAAGTTAACTTGATCCCATTCCTCTTCCTTCTTCCCTGGCTGTTCTTATTATGAGACGTTGAGCTCAAACCTCATTGTTCTGGTCATGAAAACTTTATGTCTGGACAGAAATCATTCAAAGACAGTTTATACCTATTTGTTCTGGTGGCTTTTAGCTCACATGGTTCTTCCTCCATGAAGAGGACATGAAAACTCTGCATCATCTGTTCCTTTGATAGTCCCAACAACCCTTCCCAGAACATGCACCAATTTTACATTCTTGAACATGAGTAGTCAAACTTATGTAGCGTGCTTCAGATGAGGTCACATCAATGCATACACAGCTACAGTAATACAATTCTTATGTAGTTTAGGATCACATTTGAGTTTTTTTATAATTGCTTCACACTGGTGCTTCATAGGATACTCTCAGGCTTTCTCTTCACCAGAGATGTTTAATTGGCAAGCACTTTGCTGTGGGAAGTCTTGTTTTTAATCTCTAATCAAAGATCTTGTTTTATTCTGTTACATTTCTATTATTCTCATGTAATTCATGTGTGATTAGTTCTTTTGGTTTGAGTCTTCAAGCCTTTCTGGGTTGTCATTAACTTTAATTAATATATTTCTATTTCTTGAGGATCCATCAGCTATGGAAATATGAAATAAGACTGATCCTAAAAATAGATCCCGAGGAACTCCAATATATCCTGAATCATCGCATTTCAAGGCAATTCATTGTAGTCCTCTAAGCAGAGTTCTATTCAAATTTCAATTCTACCCTTAACACCTTTCTTCTCAATATTAAACATTTTTCCTTAGGTTGTTGTATCAAATACTAAACTAAAATTACACTAGATGAGAGCTAGCTGTACTTTACTATTTTCCAAACTTCCTTTTCACAGTCAGGGAAGGATATTTTATTGCTATGACACAGCCTCCCCTTGAAAATTGATATTTTTTCAGTCTATGTTATTTGCCAATTACTCAGTGCCCAATTACACTCTCCTTCAAAGTTTATTATAAAATTATGCATATTGTTCTAATCAGATTATTGACTCTACTGTTATCTAAATTAGTCCTTCCCTCTCCTTCCTAAATAAAGCTCCTAAGTGTACCAACTAACAGATAAAACCAATATTTGTAAGATTTATTGAAAACTTTTATTGTAAGATTTGTGATCGCTGTGCTGATGCTTTGAGAACTGAGGATTAAAAAGCACCTAAAGTATGATATTTTGGCTATTCAGCTCTTAAAAATTTTCTGCCATCTTGGAAATAGATATTTCCATTTCTACAGATTTCTTCAAAATTACCATTCAGTCTTGCTGCAATGTTGTACCTTCTCACTCTGTTTGAAAACTGAGGAAGAATATTCTTTTTTGGTGGCTATTCCATGGCTAGAAATTGGATCTACCCCAAATCTGCACTAAAATTATGGTTATAATCTTTTCCAGATTTTATTTTCTCTCTAGATTCCTATTAAAGTTGATGGTAGTAAAAGCTATAACTTTTGGCTTTTCTTTGGGAATAGCACACTGACCATCCTTAAAAGATAAAAAAGTCCTTTGAAAAAAGAGAGGAAGGAAGAATGTCTGGAGCCTTCTCCTCTGGGATATTTATGTCTAAAGAGCAAAAATAAGGATCATACCCTAAATGATGTGCAGGATTGTAGCCTCTCAGTGCACAAAATTTGGCTAAAAGAGGCTAGATTTTTCTTTTTGTAGTACTGAGGGGACATGTGGATCTGCTCTGTGTCCAAGAGAAACAACCTATGTTTCATTATATATTGATGGGATTGGGTGATAAGGTGTTTCAACTATGCTCTCTCTCTGAATGGTAGATATTTTTGAATATGCTTCTATTCTGTCTTATTTCATACCCATGTTTATGAACACAAAACTAAAGCACCAGGCCTTACCATATAAATGCAATAACTACACTATGCCAATGTTGGTCCCAAGGATTCTTAAAACAAAGTATATCCAGTGTGCTTCCAAAACTCCAAAGATCAGAATTTTCCCAATCTTTAAATAGACAGTTGTAGGCATCAGGTGTACTTAGCATTTTGCATTACTCTTATTTAGCTCAGTCTGCCTACATGTTTTGTTTATTCCCTGAAGCAGTGCTCAGTTCCAGCCTAAAATATGTGCTTCTGCACATTCCTGGGTGCTTTTCAAAGACAGACTGAAAACGACACTCATTCTTCAATATACGTTCCTGAAGGTCTGCCAGCTGGAGCCCACCAATTCATCCATTAGTGATGAAAGGGTGATTGGGCTGCCCAGGGTGGAGGTGGAGTCACCATCCCTGGAAGTGTTTAAGGGAAGACTGGCTGTGGCACTCAGTGCCAT
>VZTN01028498.1:85477-146221 GCA_013400515.1 Erpornis zantholeuca
TCAGTATCACTGTGGTTTCCTGACAAGTTGCCCCAGTTTCCAGAAGAAGAGAATTCCTCTGAAGGAAGATTACAGAGATAAGGAGCATGAAGTGATGTGTTTGGCCCTCATTCTAGATACACTTATCTATTATTAACTGCTGCCTGGCATATTTGAACATAATAAGATGTGAATGTTGGATGATAAGAAAGAAAAGAGTAGATTTCAGGATTATTTCTCTGTTCAAAGGATTTGACATCTGTCCTATCCCCCACTTCCTTTCCTAGCATTTGAAACCACAAGTTACTGAGTTATGATAATACATTATCCTTTGTAATACTGCTAAAATAATTCTATTCTTGGAAAATAATGAAGAAACTCAACCCAATACATTTATTCAGCAGTTAAAAGCCACAGCAACAATTATGGAAGAGAACTCCTTGAGCCTCCATCTGTGTTTATTCACAATAAAATATTAAGAAAACATAGCTGTCTTGTAGCCAAAGGAAGGATGTCATGTGCTTACTTACTGAAACAAGAAAGCTAAAAAACAGTTTTCCGTTGTCTCCCACTCACATATTTTTCTTGCTTTTCTTAATTTTCCTGTACTAAAATGTAACTTGCTGACTTTGCAAAATACATTATTAAAATTAAGGAAAATATTTCCTATTTTTTGCATGAATTCTGTGAACACAACAGTGCCAGATTTTCCTCAACACTTGGAGAATACGGGGAGTCAGTGTCTAAGATTGAGCCATGGCATGCATTATCAGGTTATCCCTATATTCTCTTACTTTCTTTGTCTTTTCCTGAGCATGGAGCCTTTCTCTTCTCTTGCAATGTGTACTCCACTTTGGCCTTCTTCCTTACTAGCAGTGAAATCCATATTACAGGTGTATTTTAAAAGTTAGTTGTGGTTTTCAAGCAAGAGAGAAGCAGAAGAGAAAAACAGTAAAGACATAAAGTATTTGCTTCTTGTCATCTAGGTGAAGATTGTACAACAAGTTATTTATAACAGGCTATGAGCCTTAATTGCAAAGTTTGTAGGTAGGTAATGTTTAGTCCTCACACCGTAGCCTCTTCCTTCCTCTCCAGATCACTGTTCCTTGGAGCTCACAATGTGTCTGCATTTTCCTAAAAAATCATTTTATCTTCCTCTCCAGGAAGTGGCTTGTTCTTTTATAGCAAAGCCAATCTTTGTCCTCTTTAAAGGCCATATATCCTCTGCTGTCTAGGGACAACACCCCTGGACACATGTGTCTAGACATGCTAGAGCATGCCTTCCCTCTTCCTGTACTCAAGAACTGACATTCCCTTAAAACAGAATTTNTTCCTTAAGGTCTGCCAGCTGGAGCCCACCAATTCATCCATTAGTGATGAAAGGGTGATTGGGCTGCCCAGGGTGGAGGTGGAGTCACCATCCCTGGAAGTGTTTAAGGGAAGACTGGCTGTGGCACTCAGTGCCATGGTCTGGTTGGGAAGGTGGTGTTCAGTCACAGGTTGGACTCAGTGATCTCAAAGATCTTTTCTAACCTACCTGATTCTGCGATTCTGGGATCTCAGCTAGCTTCTTA
This sequence comes from Erpornis zantholeuca, assembly GCA_013400515.1. Classification (NCBI taxonomy): domain Eukaryota; kingdom Metazoa; phylum Chordata; class Aves; order Passeriformes; family Timaliidae; genus Erpornis; species Erpornis zantholeuca. The sequence goes on from VZTN01028498.1 coordinate 87,031, forward strand.
CTAGTCTGGTAGTGAGAGGCAAATGCACTAATCTACTATTCTGTTTCAATGCCACATTTCCCAATATTTTTTTCTGGCAGTTTTCCTTAAAGCCTGTGAAATTATTCGACCATCATTTCATATCTAATATGCTGTGAGCTCATACTTTCTTCAGTCTAATGACAGATATTATGGAAAAAATCTGCTGTTAGTTGAAATCTTCATCTGCTCTGCCTCCAGCAGCAACTCATGCATGTTGTAAGGACTGATAACCTACTGAATTCAGTATCACTGTGGTTTCCTGACAAGTTGCCCCAGTTTCCAGAAGAAGAGAATTCCTCTGAAGGAAGATTACAGAGATAAGGAGCATGAAGTGATGTGTTTGGCCCTCATTCTAGATACACTTATCTATTATTAACTGCTGCCTGGCATATTTGAACATAATAAGATGTGAATGTTGGATGATAAGAAAGAAAAGAGTAGATTTCAGGATTATTTCTCTGTTCAAAGGATTTGACATCTGTCCTATCCCCCACTTCCTTTCCTAGCATTTGAAACCACAAGTTACTGAGTTATGATAATACATTATCCTTTGTAATACTGCTAAAATAATTCTATTCTTGGAAAATAATGAAGAAACTCAACCCAATACATTTATTCAGCAGTTAAAAGCCACAGCAACAATTATGGAAGAGAACTCCTTGAGCCTCCATCTGTGTTTATTCACAATAAAATATTAAGAAAACATAGCTGTCTTGTAGCCAAAGGAAGGATGTCATGTGCTTACTTACTGAAACAAGAAAGCTAAAAAACAGTTTTCCGTTGTCTCCCACTCACATATTTTTCTTGCTTTTCTTAATTTTCCTGTACTAAAATGTAACTTGCTGACTTTGCAAAATACATTATTAAAATTAAGGAAAATATTTCCTATTTTTTGCATGAATTCTGTGAACACAACAGTGCCAGATTTTCCTCAACACTTGGAGAATACGGGGAGTCAGTGTCTAAGATTGAGCCATGGCATGCATTATCAGGTTATCCCTATATTCTCTTACTTTCTTTGTCTTTTCCTGAGCATGGAGCCTTTCTCTTCTCTTGCAATGTGTACTCCACTTTGGCCTTCTTCCTTACTAGCAGTGAAATCCATATTACAGGTGTATTTTAAAAGTTAGTTGTGGTTTTCAAGCAAGAGAGAAGCAGAAGAGAAAAACAGTAAAGACATAAAGTATTTGCTTCTTGTCATCTAGGTGAAGATTGTACAACAAGTTATTTATAACAGGCTATGAGCCTTAATTGCAAAGTTTGTAGGTAGGTAATGTTTAGTCCTCACACCGTAGCCTCTTCCTTCCTCTCCAGATCACTGTTCCTTGGAGCTCACAATGTGTCTGCATTTTCCTAAAAAATCATTTTATCTTCCTCTCCAGGNTTGTGTCCATGAAGGTGCAGAACTGATTTTGAGGAGTATTTGTCATTATGCACAGTTGTTTTCATAAACATGCCTGTAAGATGAGCCATAATTTTTCATAAGTAAGCCTGTATGGGTCACTGCTCATCCATTCTTTCCCATGCTATAAAGCTCAAGAAAATAAAATAAAATACATCATGGGGTTTTTTTGAGTAAGCTGGACCCTAACATTTCAAGAATAAAGCACAGCCTATTCATTCCCTGTTGATTCTTTGTGGTCCATTGGTAGAGAATGTGGGGTGTCCTATAAATGTTATTTGATAAAAGCTGAGGCTAGGCACCCTGCTGTTTTTAAGGATCATGCTGAGACAAACTGCTGGTAGGATATGCAAGAGAGCAGATTTGTTTATTCTTATTTCTCCGCTCACATCCCTGAGCACACATGGTTGCTGTTTTTGTTTTGACTAATTTTGACTTTTTTAAATGTGAGAAAAGTGGTTAAAATGAAGTCATCTCTGTCTGAAGTTAGGACTCGTGTGAAAGAGTGGAAATGCTGACAGGCCTCTGGCTGGAGCAGAGTGAATAGCTGTCCTCCAGGGCTGGATGCTCTCCTGCCCTCCCAGTCCCATTCATAGCATTGTTCTCAAGGAAGAGGAAAACAGGCAGTGGCATAAGAAAGCCCACATGCTTCACACACTCTAGCTCACAGGGATTGCCCAAGACCTTGTAGCAACCGAGAATCTGGTGAAAAGTTGCAGTGATATATTTTCTTTTCTTACCCACTTGAATCTACCATATGATTTTCCCAAGAGCCAATCAGTATGGGGTTTAAGCATTTTGATTCACATCTGGTCATTAAGGTCTGCAAGCAATTACAGTGGATTGTGATCATTTTGTGTCCTGGATTTTACTTACCCGTGAATACATAGATTTTGCTGATTCCTTAAGATAGAAGTAATTTTCTTCCCATGCAGGTTTTCTGTTACTTAAAAAAAGTTTAAAAAGGTTGCTTATTAGTATCAGTTATTTCTATTGGTGTAAAATATACAGGCATCACAATATAAGACAAGGGTCACAGTCTACTAGGTAATGTACATAGAGAGAATGAAAAGATCATTTTTACTGTAAAATGTTTGTACTTCAAGCTCAAGAAAAGTCAAGAGATAGATCTTGTAGACCACTACAACCTTTAATTTCTTTGTATCATATCTGAGTGAGGTGGATTTGAAATGCCCTTGGGAATGCAGACACATAAGAATGTAAGTTAGTCTGTGGAAGAAGACAGTTACATCATTGGTAGAAAGGCTCTGCAGAGGGATCTGGAGAGGTGGATTGATGAGCCAAGGCCAATTGTATGAAGTTCAACAAGACCAAGCTCTTGGTCCTCCACTCAGATCAGAACAACCCCATGCAGTGCTACAGACTAGGGGCAGTGGCTGAAAAGCTGCCCAGTGGAAAAAGACCTGGAAGTGCTGGTCAATGGCAGCTGAATGTGATCCAATGTCATCCTGGCATTGTATTAGCAATAGTGTGACCAGCAGGACCATGGCAGTGATTGTCCCCTGTCCTTGGCACTGATGAGGCCACACCTTGAATCCTGNGATTTCCTCACTGAAAGGATTGTCAGACACTGAAAGAGGCTGCCCCAGGGATGTGGTTGAGTCACAATCCCTGCAAGTATTAGAAAAATGATGTAGCACTTGGGGATGTGATACAGTGGTGGAGTTGGCAGTGCTGGGTTAATGGTTGGACTCAATGATCTTAAAGGTCCTTTCAAGCCTAATGATTCTTTGTACAATCATCTTTAGCTAAGTAAATTAAGTCAGGCTAAGTGTAATTCCAGGAAGAATGTCAAAGTGGAAGATAGCAGTAGAGAGAGGTGAGATGGGACATTCTGGAAGCATGGCTAATACACCAATTTTGGCAGCAGATATGTTGGTAAAATAATTTGCTTTTGAGAAAACTCCTTACATTTATATCAATGATAAAGTGGTTGGGAGAAGAGTTTCATTCCAAGATAGATTTTTTATTTTACTAAACTCAGGCTTGTGAGTAGAGTTTCACTTTTGCTTCTTTTGTATATTGCTTCATCTACTCACTCACCTGGGGACTAATAGCATTAGGACTTTTGGAAAAGACAGGCAGACAGACCACCATTTGGAAATACAGGGCATGGTGTCTACTAAGTGTTTTATGGAAGAAGTCATGTCTCATTTTTGTGGTGATCGTGGCATTCAAAGTGTGCAGCGCAAAGAGATTTCTGCTGTTTCAAGAACTTGCAAAGATCTCTGTGTTTGTAAGCAGTCAATCTACTTGTCTTAGGACAGTTCCACTGATATTTTTTCCCAAGAATCATTCATATTTAACCCAAGTTTAATTGGAACCATTCGTTTTTCATCCAGAAGTTTATTTCTTAAATGTCATTGGGACAGCTGCACGATTTTAATGATCTAGTTTTTTAATACAGATATTACAGTGTGGTTTTGTCAATGTATTATTTACAACAGTGCCAATAAAATCCATCGCCAAGTGCAATCATTAAGACCCTGAGGAAAAGAAAGATCCATCCTAGTTTTTATTCTCTTCTGATTAATGCTACATCTGAAGGCTTGAAAAATAAGTTTTTCATCATATCTTCTGGGTGGGACTCCAATAACCAAATCCAGACATCTACTTGATAGATTCCTGGAGCTAAACCTCCAAGCTTTGCTGTCCATGACACTCTTATGGCACAGCTTGTGTTACAGTAAAACAAATTATTCAGAATTTAAGGAGACGCAGCCTCTCCTTTGCCCTATTGGAATCCATTTGTGCACTTTCTTTAAATATTATTGAAGAATCTATAAACATTTAAGTATTAACAGATTTATCCTTTTCCTTAATAGATCAGTAGCTGATTTATAGTGAGATTAAGATATTTGCCCCAAATCAAAAGAGCCTATAAAAAATGCTGGAAATGACAAATGACCTCCTTGGTTCCAGTCTGGCAGGCTAGACAGAGCATCCTTCCCATTTTCAAGCAATCTGGAACCTGTATATAGGCACTGTCTCTCTCTGTGTCCTGCAGCTATATTTCTCTCTTTTTTCTGCTTCAGCAATAATTGAAACACATACTTAAATACTACTGAAGCTAGACTGATTTCAGCATGTGTCTTCCTGCATTGTGTTTCTCTCATGATCCTGTAAATCAGACAATGATATAATAATTTGGTTGAAGGGATCTTAGGACCTCATCTGGCCTAAGCCCACTCCCACACTCCAAACAGAGTCAGGTTTGATATTACACCATGTAGCTCAGGGCCTTGGCTACCTTTGAGGATGAGGATTCTCCAGCAGCCTCTTCTCCCACCTGGGCACCTTATTAGGAAGATTTTTTCCTTACAGCTAATAACAGCTCCCCAGGTGCAGCTTGCCTCTCTGAGAAGAATCTGTTTTCTACAACCACCCATTAATTAGTTGTAGACAGCAATCAGATCTCTCTTTTGGCTTCTCTTCTCCAGGCTTAGTGAACCCAGTTCTCTCTTTCTCACTTCCTACATCATGTACTCCCCCCCTTAAACATTTTAGTAGCCTTCCTACTGTTCTTGCTCTACTTTGTCCTTCTTGTACTGAAGTACAAGTCCCATACTGGACACAACAGATCAGATTTCTCTCATATACACTAAACAGAGGGGGACATCTCTCTGCTCAGTCTGCTGGCTTTGCTCTTACTGATGCAGTGCATGGCTCTCGTTAAGAGCTGCACAGCAATACTGATGCAGAGCAAGCAACGTGCAAGAGTGGGCACAAGTAGTAAGCACTAAGTAGGTCCTGCATTTATTTATAACCATGTGAGATCATTTCTGTTCTTTGCCTGAGGGCTGACTCCTGCCATAAACAAGAAGAAAATCAGAATGGGAAAGATCCACAAATTCAGCAAGCACTGACCATCTTTGAATTTTGGCTCAAAGACCTTTTTAGTTTAAATACTCTATTTGATGATTGATTCATTAGTTTGTCACTGGTTAATGCAACATATTAGTCTAATTAGTTTGATGCCTTCCAAGTGCCTCCGCTGAGCCACAAATTTTTCTCACTAACATTTGTGAAAAGTGCTGAATGCTTTGCATAAGGGATGTGCTCAGTTGAATTTGGCAAACTCAGAGAAAAATCAATTTGTAGTGCACCTCTTTTACATTTGGGGATTCACACCAGCAAAAAAGTATGTCTTTGTGGTGTAGGTTCAACTTTGAGTGATACAGCTTCATTTTATCAGATTATAAACACTGTATAGAAGACCAAACCATGAAATCATTCAGAAATTATGCTACTAGTCTCTTTATATAGTTGCTGGTTAATGATTGCTTTGGCCTCTCTGACATTTAAAGCTAGAGAAAAATAGGAGGAAAGAGAAGAACACTAGAAGATGTTAAAGCTAACAGAAAAATATTTATCGTGTTTTTAAAAAACTAATCAGATGGATGGACAAATTCAACATTAGCAGTAGCTAGGATCCAGTTTTTCATCCCTGACAACTACGACATAGAGTNAAGTTCCTTCTCTTTTGGATGACTTGGCAAACATTTAAGGCTCTTTTAAATGCTGAATATTTGCCTGTAAACACACGTGTCAATTTTTTGGGGATGGGTTTAGTTATTGTTCATAGCCTTTTGTGGCCTTTGACTGACATTTCCTATTATTTAAACAGCTAATTAGTCTCCTTTTTATTAGGTGTAAATGTGTTTCCATGCTTTGACTAGCAAACACTAATCTCTGAACTTCAGTAGCATGTAGGAATTTATTGCCTGTTAATTGTGCCCTAGGGCATAGTGACTTTTAAAAGTGAAATAACAATCATTACTTCTCCATATATATTACTGCAGTGCCTGAATTGCTGTAACATATGTCCAGTTGTATTATCAGTCATACACAGGGCAGCCATTCAAAACTATACTGATTTTTTCAAACAAGGTGGCATTTCAGATATTAATACTAACAAAATACAACAATATCTGGTCATTACACTTCAGTCCACAAGTGATTTCTTTCAGATGGCTTTACCTTTTTTTTATTTCTGTCTATCCTAGTGACAGCATGAGTGCAAGATTGTGTGGTTGTTACCTGATTTTACCCTTTATGTGTAATGATTTTAAATCCTTTTACATTCTGCTGCTTCTGTAAGAGCTTACTTGCAATTATACTATATACTCAAGATATTTTCTATGTTCTGTGTCAGCAGATGTGCTTCTCAATGTGTGACTCAGTGATAATACACTGAGTTTTCGTTTCACTTATCAACGTATTTGCCTTTTTGTCATGAATGCTGAATGCTTTGTGGGATCTTACTCAGCCACCCACTCTTCCTCCTACAGGCTTTTCTCAGAAACAATAAAATTAGTCAAGATTCCTCTTATTTGTCTTGAAATATATTCCTTAATGTGATGATGAAGTCATGCAAAGATTCATTATCAGTTTAGGGCTAATTTAATATCTATTCTCTTTATTTTCTGAGCTAATACGCATCCTTGAAAAACACATCAGGTGGAAAACTCTGAAGGGACTGAAAGAATGGCAATGTACTCATAGTGCCGAATGTTTTGGTCAAGGACTTCCGATGTAAGATTCTATAGTATCAAATTAAAGCATTGCTTACACATTTTGGAATCCAAACGTGATTCCCTTAGAACTCCTAAGGAAATGACTCCATAACTGTGAGTGATTAGATACAATATAGAGAGTGTGTGTGTGATTGGAAGGGGAAGCAGTGTCCTTGATTGCTCAGTTTTATTCTTTTTGGGCTCCATTCCCAAGCATCTAAAAATATTCTGTGCTGATCCTTTTTATTCTGAGGCTATATCCTACCTCTTACTTCAGTTCCCACTTCCTTTTGGCTTACCTTCTTTTCATTCTGACCCCAAAAGATATACTGTGTAAAATTGCTTCAACCACAGGTATCTAAAACCAGACAACCCAGTGGGTAACTGTGTCCTGTAGTTCCAAAGGAGGAACATCTGTACCTCCATTAACTTCATTTATCGATGTGAATTCTTAGCACCTTTAAATGAAGGAAATGTGTATTGATGCTATGACAAGAACCTTTTTATACTGTGTCACGCTTATAAGTCTTTGTCAGAAGACTTGAAGAGTCCACAAGCAGAAAGAGTAATATATACTCCATATTAATCCCTCAGTTGGGCTAAAGTAAGACTGCATCTCTGCTTTCTGTTCAGAAAAAACCACCAAATTTGTTTTCCAAATAATCGTATATTACTACTTACCTATTGCAATGCTGCTCTGGAAGGCTTTGGAAGGATGAGTTTCAATGGGAAAAGGAATGTTACTTGAAAAATAAACTTGCTAAAGTTTTGCCCAAGTGTTCACAGAGAAGCCACACAGTTTTACATGTACAGTGTGTACAGAGGGATGAAATCATCAGAGGCAGATCCATCTTGAACAGTAAGTTACATTATCTGAGAGAATGGGAATAGGGAACGAAGTCATAACAAATAGTAAAAAATAGATTCAGTATAATCACAAAAATACTCAGCAGGAGATACTGTAACTTTTTAAGAACACTTTTCTCAGTTTCCTTTCACAAACATACTTTTTGCACCTAATAGAAATGGGCTTCCCTTTAGATCAGCAGTACAGGAGGAAAATATCAAAATGAAGTAAGAGTTTCAGGAGGGTTACAGAAACATTGTTCTTTTGCAGCCATGTTACAGGACAGAAGATCACATCTTGCCAGTCCTGTGGGATAGCTGCAGATGGAGCTGGGTGCAAGGTAATTCTGCACTCAGTGGGCTGGATTGTATCTCACAGTGGTATTGGACAGGGCTGGAGACTGGCTGTGAGGTCAGTGGCTGAGTACAGTGAGGCTGCATACAGTGAATCCAAGAGGTGATCAGGGAAACAAAACCCTCTAAGCTCCCTTGATAAACTTGTACACTCCATTTTCATTCTTGGATCATTTTGTTTTGACTTGTTTTGTTAATGGTCCAAAAGTCTGAGATCAAGAAATTACTACCTCCAGTAGCAGGAATGTTAGGGCAATTCTACTCTTACTGTGTGGGCTGGGATAGAATTTTTATACTTCTCTTCAAGTTTCTTCCTCCTTAGCGTAACAGTTTCCATGCTATCACCAGTATCTCTGTGGTTTACAGCCTTTCCCAGATGATATTGCTGTCATCTCTGACTTCCCTGTCACTCGTACTCAAGAAATGATGAAGTAACTATTTACTGATTGTCAGAGATGATCTTGTTGCCTAATTTTGTGAGCAGCTTATATGCCAGTCTCCAAAAGTCTTGAATTTCAGACCCTGCTGCTTTCTGAGAACCGAATCCATTTAATAAATTTGTGTTGGGCATTTATAATTAGGACACCCAACACCACTACTTGAGCAGTGGAAATTCTGGCTGTGATAGGTGTGTTTCTTTTCTGAACAAGCATTTTGACATGGGACAGCTTGGTTATTGACAAGGGTACAGAAGCCTATGTTATGATTGTTTTTTCTCTATATGGCTACTTCTTGTGCTCTGTGAAGGTTCTCCCAGCTCCTCCACCAAAGTCCACGGACCCACCATTACTTTATGATTCACTGCTTTAGTAAGCCTTTGAGTCATTGCAATAGAGAGGGTAAGTTTTTAATCAATTTTTGTATTTACTGAAGTCTGGGCTTGCCTTAACCTTGTTTTAGTTATAAGACACAGAAGTTTTGTTTTCTCTTTCAGTAATGGCTTTGATTCTGACTGGTCGAATAAAACGCTGTTGAATAAGAAAATGTGGTTAAGCTAGCAGAGGTAATTCACAGCAACATGGGTCAGTGAATTACTCCAGTCTTTCTTGGCTAGAAAGGCATATATACCTTTTTTTCTTCAGGTTTAAAAAAAAAAAATAAATAAATAAAAAAAAAAAATAAAGACAAGATAAATGATTGGAGGTAAGTAGATATTACAATAAATCACGTCTGTGTAGATCGTGATAATTTTTCTACATTTTCTCTTGTCCTATGTGTGTGACCTGTTCTTCAAGTTCTGTTTATGGTGCTCAGGAGTGTGTCACTAACTGCAATGGGTTAAATGAAATTCTGGGGTTGGGATAGAAAAATATGACTTCTTTCTTAGTTGTTTCCAGCAACTTCCACTAGTCTGAGCAGAAGAAAAATATTTTAAGGCGTTCTCCATCTTTCTTCTTAGAAAAATATACTGACAAATGATTGGTTCATCTGCCTGCTATTAATAGTCAAATCACATAATCAGTTGAATTTTATGGGACTATTCTTTAAATCTTTCCTGCTTCTACAGCACTAACTCCTGTTATATCCTTTGATTCTGGTGCTAGTGTTATTTTTCTTTCCCTGTGATTAGTTAATGACTACTTCCATTTCTATAGCAATCATTGTTTCTATGTTTCTATGTCATTGTGCTGAGGCCCAGTGCTGTCTGTCAATACACTTCATGTTTTGCTTTTTTAATTAGTAGCTGGAAACACATAGTAGAAAAGCACAAAATGATGTATTGGTATGTTCTGGAAAACGCTCTGTGTGATAGCTTTGAGGAACTACTCTATAAAGCTGTTAAAAACAATTTTAAAGGCTTAAATATTTAAAACATTAACATTTAAAAGAGTGAAATGAATTATGACCTGGGCATTTTTCTCCTGTAATTGCAGAAACTAGAAAGAGAGATTGAAAAAAAGATTAATGTATGGTTATGATACTTAAGCCAGATGGCAAAGACTCCATTTTCTGTTCCATGACAGACTTTTTTCTTTTATTATACAATTATATTTCAATTTTCTTGTTCTTCTATTTCTTTCAAAAAGATAGGAAGATGGCAGGTCCCTTTCAGCTGTTTCAATAAGAATTATTGATTTCCCAGCAAGTATGACAAGTATATAAGGACAATGTGAAAGGAGAAAAAAATAAAAGGAAGCAATTCCCTTTCTAGATAAAGTTAAAAGCCTCTATTAGATAAAAAACCAAAGCACTAACAGGAAGAGAGAACAAATATATGGAAAATTTCACCAAAGAAGAAGTAGTCACTTGTTGATGCCTTAGGAAACCTAAGGCACCATTGTGAAGGAAAGAAAAGTGAAATGAGCTTTCAGATCAGCAGCCTTTTGACTTGCAAATTCACACCAAACAAGATGAGACCTTGGAAATGGTTAAAAATAAAGTCCAAGAGAATGAAACTATAGACAAAGCACTCTTAAAGAGTGCCAACTGAAAATGAAACAGTGTACTAGACACTGTCACGTTTCCCAGTACAATAGAAGTGAAAGATGCCAAAAAGAAAAAAAATAGAAAGGTGCAGGTGAGGATTAACTTATGGGCAAACACTTAAATGTCCTGATGGTTGCGATGAGGAAACATCATTAAGCCTCTGTTCTCTGAAATAAAAGGAAGTTGTAAACACAATGACAAAGAAATGTGACCGAAGCCACTGTGGCATCTGACTGTGTGCTACACACAGTTCAGAGGCAGACAAGCCTTCTACAGTACTACCCAAAGCAGAATAAAGGAAGCAACTGCTGGCAAATAAGAGGAGCAGAGATTTGGTTTCTCAAAGGGATGCCAGTTCTTCATCCACAATTCCTCAAGATACTGCTTGTGGGTCAATTTTAATCCTGGAAACAGTAAACCGCAGAGTAATTTTAATTTCCGTATCTAAGCCAGAAGAACACACGCATTCTCCACTCGAGCAGGCAAGTCAAATGAATTGGGGAAAACAAATATAAAAGCAGTTTAGGCAGCTTTTCACTGAATTAAGTGAAAAGTTCTGTAACAACACTACTAGTGATTGTCTTTTTTGCCTAAAAGGTTGGGTATTCTCTGCATTAGAAAACATTGACAAGACCTGAAACTGATTGCTAAATGGAGGAGGAGAAAAAAAGCAGCAGCTCTTTTTATACTCCTTATTTGGTTTATAGGTTTAAAGACAGCGTTTAAGCAACCACCACTCCAAAACACTTGGGAATACCTTAGGTGTTATGACAAGTCCTTATAACAAGGAACGTCATCAAAGTTTTATGTATGGAAGTAGAAGTTGTGTTCGGTTTAGATTTCAGCAGGAATAGAAATTAACATCAGTTACTTACTACTATGTCTGGTTTGAATTGTTGCAGACTTCACTGTGAAAAATATAAGTGGGCACAGAATGGATATTTCTAGAAAGTCTTGATTTTGCTGGCAACACAGCATAATAAACTGACAGAAGGAGGTTTTCAGCACAAAAAAGAAAGGCGGGAGAACCAGTACCAGAGATTTTGAACAAATTTTCTCAGAAAGGAAAAGGATTCAGGAAGTGTTTCAGTTTTCCTTCCTTCTGTGAAGTATGTTTCTAGTTGACAATGAAGCAACTGCATTCACCAGCTTCAACAAGACTTGGCTGCTGAAATTGGCAGCCTAAAGGCCTTCCAACTTAACTGCTATTCCACCTTTACTTAGGGGAACATCCCAAGGAAAATAAAAAAAAACATGTCCACAAGACAAAAGCACCCAGAAGGTAGATCCTCCTTGAGGAAGCCAGGGCAAGTTCATGGAGCACTTCACAGTAGAGTGTTTTAGCTCAGAAATAACATCAACCAAATATGACTGTACTGTTTCCAGATCTATTTCTATCCATTCATCTCCTTAGTATTTCCAGTTCAAAGGTTAGCAGTACTACCTGGATGAGTTGAGGTCTGTCTGCGTGAATATGAAGAAGTGTCTGAAGATTTGTCTCCTCAGCAGGGCTGAAGGAAGAAATATTTCACATTATGAGTCTTCAAGGAGCACTCTGTCCTGGTCAGGCAGGGCTGGCAAAGACTTTTCACATCCTCAATACATGTGGTCGCTGAGAAGCAGGCTGGCTCAGAAATAAGTATATTCTTCATTTTCAAAATGTTGCAGAAGTTCATCTGTTGCTTTTTTGAAATATCTTCAGGATCCTTACCTTAGAGGAGAGACAGAAATGCAAACAGGTACATTTCCTGTGAAGCACAAATCAAACATTCACTTTCAGAACCTCTTGTTTTTTAATAGACTGGACTTTTGCAAGCACCTTGCCTTTTGTATCTGTTGTACTACCATCTGTTGTAAAAGTAGGGAGTTTTGGTGGTTGAAAAACTATTTCAGTTTAATTTTTTGAGGTTTATCTCCTGGAACAACAGTATATTTTGTTTTGGATTATCTTGCAATATTCTTTTCTGCAGAAAGTGCTTATCTCTTTCCTCGGCCAGATCTAGATTTCCTTCCCTATAGTTGCAAGTCTCCCATTACAAAGTTATCTGTATATATATATGAGAGAGCAGAAACTCCCCAATAAAACCAACTTTCAAAATGTAATATTTTTGTACATGATGCTTAAAATAACTTACAACAATCTGTGAGTCAATCAAAACTTCATGGAAGCAGGAAGCAGAAAATACAGAGACTTATGTTCTGAGCAAATTCCTCAGAAATATCTGCAATAAGTTTGCCAATCATACGTTGGCAAAGACATAGAGGAAAATAAAAAAAGAAGAAGATGTATTCAGAATCTCAGAATTGTCGTGACTCATAAGTGTGAAACTGCCATGAAAAGGCACGGTGTTTCTGCATGTTCAACAATTGGGTTAAAATTCAGATAGCTGTAAGGAATGCCTATGGAGGCATTTCTGTCCTATGAGAAGAGGTAATTATAGTAAAAATAAAGTTGATTCTGTGTCTGACATAAGTATTTATCAAGGAATAAATACCTGTAAATAGGATTTAACCTTGAAAGAAAAGTCAGCATGAAACCAGGAAAATGTAATCTCAGCAGGAATTCACTTAGGCTGGAAATCGGAAGAAATTCTCTAGAGTAGGGGAATAAGGTTCTGTGACAGCAAACAAGCTATGCAATTAGCACTGTTTTTTAAAGAAATGAGAGTTGTATGAGCAACACGAATACCTACATGATTCCTACCTCGACAAAAATGTCCCTCCTCCCTCTGGATTCTGTTGACCAGTTTGAATTGAGTCTGACAAAAAGGAATAAGCTTTAAAAGTATTCCTAAAATGTTTATGAAAATAAGGGCAAGGTAGAGAGAACCTGTATGAGAAACAATAGAGAGAAAGTCTTAAGTGTGAATTCATGGTCTTATTAGCCACCAGCATGTCCCTGAGCTCACCAGGGCATTTAAAAGCCATGGGAAAGGCATTGAGCAGAGCCCACAGTGTCTCAAGTACAGGAGCCTCACACTACACTGGAAAACAAGTTTCAGTAGTTCCCCAGTAGTGCTCACATGTGGTGCACTTCTAACGCTGGAGCCTGTTACAGCGTGAAAGGATTTGAACAATGTGTTTGTCTGCAGAGGGTCTGGTTTTGATGACTTCACCAAGAGAACATATTTTCTGGCCCAGTCACTCATGCCGTGTGAAATTAGACACATAATTTCATTTTTATATAAACTCCTTACATTTACCCTTCACAAAGCAGTCAAACTGACACCGTCAGCTAAATTATATTTTAAAGTGTTTTTATTAGATAAGTTACTAACAGCAGCATTTTTTGGTTTTTAAATCATATTAATGATGAACTGTATGGATTTGCCCCCATCTGGATGCAATGATAACTTCAAACACTCTGAAATTTTTTAAAAGTTTGTGCTATTCTGAGAAATTACAGGTAGAGGGGAGATTACCTTTTCGGTGTTCTTCACAATTATGAAATATTTCTGTGACGACTTCAACAATAGCTTTCATGGAACAGGAAATACAAAGTGTTTATTTTTAGGTATTCATTTGGTATGTCCTATCCCTTAGGGCTGTGCCTATTTCCTCTTTTAATAAGCCTCATCCATCTCTCAAAAATGATGGACATCTTAACTTCAATGCTGGCTGAGTCCAGTGTAAAGCAGATGACTAGCCATTTCCCAAGGTTCTGAAATCACTAGCACGCTTTGTGTTTTGCCATGAGGAGGTCCTACACATACAGACATGGGTGAGTGCAAGGAAAGGATCCCTCCCATTTCCAACCCGTTCCCAACAGAGACCCAAGCAGGCGGCTAACTGCTTTTTCCATGGCTTGGTGACAGATGTTACCGTAGGCATTGTCTGATACTTAGTGACCAGCCATCACCAGGAGGGCAGGAGTGACGTACTTTTAACATTACAAATTTTTAACATTACAAATATTTGATCAAGCCTGAAAACCCCTTGAAAGCAGAAGGTGGCTGGTGTAATAGCACGCTCTTGTGCTCATGGCAATCTCCCCATTGTTTCCATTTCTGTGTCAGACGTAGTTGCTGTTTCTTCAGCTGTTTTTCGGCTGTGGAATCTCGTAAGCAGGAACTTTTCTCCTTGTGGTCCTTCTCCCAGTGGACTCCTAACTCCCGACTCGGACTTATGATTATGCAGATGTTGAATAACAGCAGTAGCGACAGCAGCGGCAATAATGAAGGGAAGTTTAGCTCTTTGCCTGTGTCAGACTGTGGGTACTTACGTGATCCGTGTTACACAAATCGTGAGCAACTTTGTAGATTATCAGCGGTATTTAGACAACTACATCCCTCATTCTGATGGGAGTTAGGCACTTCAATGCCTTTAAGGATTTGTGCCTCTAGGGCTTTTTCCAGATAACAGAAGTCTATGGCAGAGTTGGTGGGAGATAAACTTGAATTGCCCACATCTAAGGGCTGGGGGGAGGGCAGGCACCACCACCGACAGAAAAAGCTCAGCTTTTCCTGCCTGCGGCATTCCTGGCCTTTATAGAAAGCCTGGAAGAAGCATGGAAAGCTGGCATGCTGACTGCCTTAAAAGTGGCTGAGGTTAGACGAAAGCTAAGGACCATGGACGAGAGTTGGCACGGTGCTGCAAACTGTAACAAAACCCAAACCTGTGTCTCTGTGAAGGGGGGCAAGGGAATGTGTGAATACAGCTGCAGGGTTACAAGGCCACCAGTGACATTCAGCACCTTTCACAGCCAGCTGTGCTCAGCAGCGAGCACCTTACAAGCTACTGGAAACCCGGATGATCTGTTTTACACTAGGATTTTTTTTTTTCTGTTATGCTTTCACAACGAAGGAGATACAAAAAATGGGTAACATTCAGGTTGGGGTCTTTTTTGAAAAAAGGACTCTGCTGTTTGGACATAGGAAATCCCAGTCTGTTTTTGTATAGAAAAAATTCTAAATCATTCTTGAAGGTTCCTCATATTCTTTTTGCCTAAAATTCCTTTACCTCAGCCTATCTACATGTGTGAAGAGGAACATTATGTTTTCCGTTTGATTGCAAGCAGGCACATTTAAAGAAAATTATTTGCATTTTCTCATCATGAGCCACTATCAGTCATTAGTCTGCCAAAGTGATTTCATCCTGCAGGCAGCCACATGCCAGAAAACACTCAAAGCAAGAGACTGACCCTGCTGCTCTTACTGGACATAGACTTCCCTTGGAAATGGGTTTTGTATCCCATTAAGAAAGGCAGGAACTCGCCTTTAATAAGAGCTAATAAGAAAGTTTATAAGAACTATTTTAAGAAAAAGAATTGTTCTTTCAAATCGTCTCTTAAGGAAAATTTAACTCTTTAAGAATTGTTTAACAAGTGATAGCATCAGCAACATTGAATCTATCCATATATCTAAAATAATTTATGTACCCCCTCTTTTGGACCGACATGATCCTTCTGGAGTAGGAATAAAATGTGTTTATTATTTTTTTAAGGGAAAGCAAGCCATGATATTTTTAAAGCCAGTGACGGGAAAACATGTGTCCCAAACTGCTTGTGGAAACACTGCGGCTCTTCCTCAGATGTTACTTATCTTTTCCTGCTAAGAGACTGCTGGGACTTGCAGCTGGCGTGAGCACCGTGTGCCCTGTGTCCAGGTCGGTGCGGAGACGGAGCCCGCGGGGAGCCCGCCCGTTCACGGAGGGAATCAGGGCACCCACAGCCCCCGGAGCCGTGCGGGCTGGCAGCCCCCGGCTCCCCGGGCGCCCGTAACGGGAGGCGCCGGCTCCGCCCGGATCCCACCCGGGAGCGCCGGTATGGCCGTGCAGCCGCGCCCCCGGGGCCACGGCCGGCCGCGGGGAGCCGGGGCAGCCCCAGCACTGAAGGGGAACGCATTAGCTCCTTCCCGGTGACCGAGGCTTTGTAATCTACATTAGACCGAGGTTAAGTGAGGGGGAGGAGGAGGAGGAGGAGGAAGAGCCTCCTGGTGTCTTTGTTCCGGCTTGCACACATCGGAAGCGGGGCCGAAGCCGTGTGATCACTTTGCATGGAAGAGGAAAGACATTTGCAGGCACTTTTTCGCATCCTGGCCTCCTGAGCGAGGCTCGAGGAACGGCGAAGGACACCCCGGTACCCTGCTCCGCCGCCGCATCCCTCCCAGCTCCCAGCGCGCACCCGCTTTTCTCTCCACAACCTCCCACCCCAGCCCACCCCCCCAAGATCAAAAGCTCCTTGCTGTTGCAAAAGGACTATTTTTCCAGGCGCCCTTCCCCACCACGGCTTTGTGAAAAGGACAATAGACTCCTGTGTCAGTGATGTTGGCACCAGCCTTGCATAATACAGGAAGCAGCATTTCCTTTCGGGGGTGGAAAATTAACTTGGACCGTGCGTTTCTCTTTTTATTGCTGACCGTACACNGCCCCGCGCAGCGCCCCGGAGCTCCCACTCGGCCTCGGGCTGAAGGGGGCACGGCGACGCACAGCCTCTCTTGTTCTGTGAGTGACAACGCAGCCTGCTTATCTCCTTAGGGGGAAAAAAAAACCCCAAAAAACCAAAAAGAAAAAACCACCAGAAAAAGAGGGTCTGTTTCCAGTTCTGAGAGTTAATAAAGCCAAACTGAGATGTCTGCCCTTTGGCAGTTCATGGTACCCGTTAAGTCCCATTCCACAAAAAGGATTTTAACCAGGTTCTTCTTCTTCTGCCAGATCTTAGCACTTGCACAATGGTTGTCCCAGGAAAGCCACACACTTGTTAATAAAACATTTTAATGTCTTTCTAATCCAGTTCTCCCCAGGAGAGATCATAGGGTTAAAAAATATCTAACCCTGTATAGACATAGATCTTTATGGCAAATTTGACTGCAAAAAGACTGTGTGTGTGTAAAATACAATACACATTCCATAATTGTTCCTCAAATGATATTATGGTCTTCGGTGCCTCGTGGTGTTCAGGCAAAAGTAGGTTTTGATTTAGTGACTGCAGCCCAGTTCTGGCTTCTCCATCTTCCCTCTGCTCACTCTTGGGACTGAGGAGAAGTCAGTGCAAACTCCAACAATCTCAAGAGAACTCCTGTCACCAAAATCTTCTGGTCTGCTCTTCTTGTCTTTCCCCTTTTTTGTCAACAACAACTTAACCTTAGCTTCAAGGGATGACTTGGTATCTTTGCAAGGTAAGGACACACATGAACCATATCAGCAGGTCCTGGTACTTCTGAGGTTAGTTTGTGCACAGATCATTCTCCCTTCCAGACCTGTAATGGACTCCGTGTGCCGGATCTAGTGACAAGAGAGCATTCCCAGATGAGATTTGTAAGCGCTAGTTGGACAGCTCTGAAGCTTGTTGAGTCAGTAGGCAACCCTCTTCTGCATCCCCCATTCTTGCTGATCTGCCAGTTAATGTTTTCCTGCACCGAAGGAAGCAAAGATACTAATTTCATAACATGGAAAGGACACCATTGCATCACTGAAGTAATGACTGCCCACATCACCATGAGTATCACATGGAAGTAGAAGTGAAACAATTTTTTAACTATTCCTGCCAGCTAGTTTAATTTTTTAACACTTCATAACATTTTTTCTTATTTTCCAGGAAGTGTTCTGTGGAAAAGATCTATCTTAAAACTGTTGTCTTGAAAATCTCAGTTGCAATTTTAGTGCATTTTGGAGGGAGCTTTTACTCCCACTAGACCACTGGAGTTCTCCTTAGTCTTCCTCTGTACAATATCATCCTTGCTACTTGCAGATAGAGCTGGAGATATCTCTGACATGATTTAGGACAAGATAGAGTCTACATTGCAGCTAGAGAGAGCTATGTGAGGTTCTGGGCAAACACTGTAGTGGATGTTCTTTCTTTCCACCTGTCCAATAGACTTGCATTTCTACTGATTTAGCTCAGTTTAGCTGTGGACCCAGAGCTTCAAACTTGTGTCCTGAATCCTGTCTCCTGAAATGGCTTTCCTTGCGGTTGTGTAAGTGAACCAACACATGGGGCAGGGAGTACACTGATCCTGCTATTTGGGGCACATGTGGTGTAACCATAGGCATTACTCTGGTGTTACAGGACCTTGACAGTGTATGCATCCCTTGTATGCATCCCACATTTCCCAGTACAGCTCCCAAGACACTCCTGTGAACACCATTTCTGTGGCCAGATAACTGTTTGCTTTTGTTCACATTTTGTATCTGATTTGTTCCAAAACAATCAGGGCACAGGCATTTGTGCACATCACTGAGTCACCAGCTTCTCTGTGAGCAGCAGCTGCGTGGGCTCCCAGCATGGAGGCCTGGTTTGTGTTATGGTGAGGGAAATGCTAAACCTCTGGGGGTTAGTGCTTGGGGTGGGTAAGAGGAAAAGAGATCTCCATTGCAAGTTTGGTTTTCTTTTCATGGCCCAATATTTTCTTGGGTAGTTTTCCTTTTTTGACTTGTTTTGGTTTGGTTTTGTGGCTCTTTTGCTGACCTTCTGGTTGTCTTTCCCACTGAAAGGCAGTGACCTTGGCCCCGTTCTACAAGGAGGATATGCAGTCAATCCTTTCATGTGGTCTTGACTCTTTCTAAACACTTATCCTGGTACATTCATGTACTTATGGATCCAGGAAAGGCATATATATATCCTCTTGGATAAAGAGAAGAAGAAATGGTTGGGAACTAAATTTCAGATGCCTGGGAGATGAAGCCAAGAGCACTACATCACCACCACTAACCCTGAACTAACTCTGGTATGCTGAAAGTAGGTCATTCCCATATTGATGCAGGTGTGAGTGGCGTCCAGCATACAGTGGAAATGCATACTAGCATTCTTCTATTGTACTTATGTTTTTCGGGGCCAAAAAAATCTTGTTCCACTCTTTTTTTTCCTGTTCAGTAAAATAATGCTGAATGCACATATAAAACCAATTGTGTAGCATTTTGTAAGGGAATGTGCATTGTAGTAGATTTTGCTTTTAGTAGAGGGTTGAAATCACTGGCATTCTGCTGTATGGTACTGGCCAGAAGAGGAGAGGTGGGCAGAGCCAAAATCATGTTGCATGTGCCATAGACCAGTGAGCCAAGGCCAACTGATTCTCAAGTGAGCCAAGGTCGGTAAACCAGGAGGTGAGAGCTGTTGCCACATCAGCAAGGAGCCAGAATGTGGAATGACCAGTTTGGGGCAGGGTCAGGTCCAGAGACAGTGATTAGGGTCAGACCCTGTCTGGTGGGTGCCCAGCAGGGCCGCAGTGGTGGTGCAAGCCTGGACACAGAGGCATCTGTGTGAGCTGTGGTGCAGCATAAGCAGGGATCAGTGGTATGGCTTCAGTTCCAAAGCAGCTCCCAAGGAACAACAGAGGCAGACTCTCTCCTCTGGCTTTCTCCACATCACCTACTGCCAGAGAAAGCAGTGACCTTGTACTGGACTGGCTGAGCTCCAGCCACTGCAAATGCTAGAAGGGGGATACTCTCCAGGCTCAAGTATTCCAAACTTCCCAATAAAATACTAGGTAGCCTAATTAATTGCTCATGCCAGTTAACTAATTACAATGAAAAATGAGCAGCATCAAATTACATGCTCCCATTGCCTCTATTTTGTTATGGTTAGACAGATGCCTGGTTTGCCTGCCCTCAGAAACAAACCTAAGTTTGATGCAGTTGAACACTGACTGAATACAGAGTCAAGAGTCTATACAATGTAAGATAAAGCTCAGCCTTGCTGAGGGAAAGCACCCCCACATAGTTTATGCTTCTGCATACATTTACTTGTGCATGTGCCCAGGGAGCAGGTATAAGGAGCTGTTCAGTAAACATCTTAGTACAGAGAAGTGGTCTCAGCTTTTACTTCTCACAGTCCTTGAGAAAACAAATGATAATGATGAAAACTAAGGATAATGATGATGGCAAATAGGATTTCCTTGATAGAGTGCTTCTTGAACTCTGTTCCTGCCAGGGGATGTCAAAATAACGGTGATTGGAAGCGCCTCATCGAAAAGAGAGAGGAAAAGAGAATCAGAGGAAGGTCTTGGGTAGCCCAGCCCATCTCACCTCACATCTTGCTCCAGGGTACAGACTCCCTGTAGCTAGATCAGTACAGTAAGCACAAATACTCTTCTAATCCTCACAATTCACTGCATCTCCCATCGTATGGACATGCTTACTGTAAGCTGTGCCAGTTAAATTATCTGGGCTACAAGTGACTCTCCATAGAAAGCATGCAAGTTACATTCTGGGTTATTCCACCAAACTGTTTTAAATTGAGCCCCAGAAACAATTCTAAGACTCAAAAATAACTACGTCAGTAGAACTGACAAGGGACTATGGGGATGGAGGATGGTAGACAGGCACCACTGGAACCCTTCACACTGGTTCTGCAAAAATTTTAACGTTTTCAAGTGATCACCTGAAATACTGCTTTGATTAAATTTTCAATCCTGGAAGCACCCAGTCATCTTAAATGAAGTTGGCAGATGAAGATTCTGCAGAAGATCTGCAGAGGGAGATCCAATCTGCTCTTCTTTGACATCTTTCCTTCTCTCCCGACAACAAGGGTTTGAGACCATCTCAAAGACAGTCTAGTCTGTTCCTGTGAGGTGTGTACCTCTCTTCTGTGAGTACAACAGACACCAGGTGGTCCCTCAGCTGTAACTCTGACCCACAAAGTCTTCTATGGGGAGGCACCTGCTGTTCCAGGTGCTAGTGGTGACTTTTTGTATAATGCTCTGAACATTGGAACCAGAGCCACAAGGAACTATTCTGAGCATCAGTGCAAATAAGGAATTGTTTCCATGACTAGAAAGAGCCAGATCATGTTGGGAGGGTATTGGCTTCTGGTATGAATGATATTTTCCAGGCTCTTTATTTTTGCCAGGCTCACTGGAACTGTCCAGGCAATTCCTCCCAGAAGACTTGGCTAAAGCCTTAACCAAGGAAGTTCAAGTGCCCTATTTCCATTTGGGAGTAGAAAGCACAACCTCAGAATGTGCCCCAGTGCCTTGACTAAATCACATCCATAGGGGAGTTGCCACTCCATCTAACTCCTGAAGCCAGACATGCAAGAGAGAGAGAGAGAGAGCAGACAAGAAGCAATGCCCTGGTTGAATATTCAGCTATGAAAAGTCCGATGTGCTCAGGGTGATGTTGCTGTTCCTTTGTCATGGTAGTCTGCTGCTCAGCGTGGATCTTAGTGACCTGAGTGCCTTGATTACCCACCTTCTCAATCAGCTTTCCTTCTCATTTTCTGTGTTGTTCCAATGAGTTTTGTTGGCCGGGGGGCCAAGGGATGCAAATTGGAGAGTTGGTGCTTTTGTTGCCTGACAATTTGATGATTTTAGTGTCAGATGTGTGGGTTGTTCAAGCAAAAGCCTTGCTTTTTCTAGCAAGGCTTTTTATCTGCTTTTATTCAAGAAAAAGCCTTACTCTGATCTTCCTTCAGAGCAGAGTAAAATTCAGCAATACGAGGTACTGCTGGGCTGCAAATGAACACTGAAAACAAGAGTTGCCTAGTGTGAAGGCTGTTTCCTCTCTCTCTTTTTCAGTTTCTGTAGTGCTGGAGATTGAGCAGATGATCAGTCTTACAAAATGTTTGCCTGATATGTTTCAGAGGGCCTACTCTCATCTGCTAAATTTAGCTGATTTCCTCTCTAGTATTTAGTAATAGTATTTTTAACAAATGCTAGAAAAATGAAAATTCCCACATTTCAGTGCTGAAGGGAACATAACAACTGTTATGTATCCGTTATTCATACAAACATAAAATCGTAGAATATTCTGAATTGGACGGGACCCACAAGAATCATCAAATCCAACTCCTGGCCCTGCACAGGACATCCCAAGAATCACACAGTGTGCCTGAGAGCATTGTCCAAATGCTTAAACTCTGGCAGGCTTGGTGTGGTGGGGAAGCTCTTTCAGTCACCCTCTGGATGAAGAATCTTTTCCCAATATCCAACCTAAACCTCCCATGACATTCCCATAGGGCCTATTACTGGTCACCAGAAAGAAAATCTAAGCTCCTTCTGCTCTTCTTCATCTTGTGAGCAATAGACCACTATGAGGTCTCCCCTCATTCTTCTCTTCTCTAGACTGAACAAACAAGTCACTTGAGCCGCTCCTAAGTCTTGCTCTTGAGGCCATTCACCATCTTTGTCCCATTCCTCTGGACATACTCTAATAGTTTGATGTCCTTATATCATGTCACCCAAAACTGCCCCCAGGGACTCGAGGTGAGGCCACACCAGTGCAGAGCAGAGCAGGACAATCCCCTCCCTTGGATGGCTGGCGATGCTGTGCCTGACACCCACCCAGGATGTGTTTGGCCTCCTGGCTGCCAGGACTCACTGATATTGTTGCCTTTCACTGGCATCAATACAAGTCACTCATATGAGCCAAACTGCAGACTTACATTCAACTGTCATTGACCTTTTTCGTGGCACTGCTCTCCAGCAGAACCTGACAGACCTGTAGTTATCAGGGTCATCCTTCTTGCCCTTCTTGAACCCTAGGACATTTGCCAGCTTCCAGTTGATTGGGACTTCTCCAGATACATGCTCATGCTCCCCAGGGGCTCTCTATAAGAGAGTGGGGGCAGCTCTGTCACTCCTGGTTCCATCCCATGCTGAGTCAGCCTCTCTTGTGCAAGTTTCTCATTCCATGTGGGCCTCTCTTGGGTTTCCCCTGGCTCTAGAAACTTGCCCTATTCTCCACAAACTTCTGCTCTGCTGTGAGATGTGCTTGTACCGGAGCTGTTTGCCTCAATGAGTAATGGTTGAATTCCAATGACAAATTTGTCCTCACATATGCCATGCACTACTTAGGATTAAACCAAGACCTAAGATCCTAGTACAAAGAGATCATGTATCCTGCAGGATAGACTTGACTGGGACAGGTCTATGGCTCTCCTTAGTGTTTATCCAGCCACAGCACCTAAACTACTCTTCAAAGGCAGTTTGCACCCTACTGGGTGTTGCAAATTGCATGGTAGCCGTATGCACAAAATAAATCAAGTACATTCCACACAGCCCTCCCCTTCACACACACATTGTCCATCTGTCCAAATGTTTCAATTTAAATGTTTAGACTGTTTCATCCACTTCTGGGCACTAGCTTCCTACTGTACCTTCATTCTGCTTTATGGAAATACCTGCTTCTTTATTCCTCTAGGGTCTTTTCAGTCTACACATATCATCTTTCTCTGACCTTAACATATAAAAGAGTGAAAAGAGATTAGGAGAAGACCTTCATGTTTGGCCTCCCTGGTCCTCAGCTACTTGAGTGGATCAGGAGCTGATGACATCTGTTGGAGAAGGAAGAAGCTATGTCTTGCCAAAGAAATGTGGTCTTTGGAGGACCATGGCTGAATGCAGCTGTGATGTAGGAGGTGTGAAAAGGATGGGGAGGAACTGGTGTGGCATGGCTTCTGAGCTTGTGATGGGATTTGTATCATCTCAGACTCAGCACATACTCAACACTGGGTTGGCCAAAGGGAGGCACGAACTGTTCCCTGAGGTCCTTCCAGAGGGGGCCCTTGCTCCTAGGGAGTCTAAGCTGTCAGGATGCCCAGTGTCCTAGCTCTTGTTGGTCTGTCCTCCCTGGCTGACTGTTTTCCCAGCTGCTGTCCTCTCCAGTGGAGGAGGTGACTTCATGTGAGTCATCCTCTTCGGGAAAGAAACCTCTGGGTTCTTCCCGCCGTGGTGTGAGCAGCTGAGGGGGAAGGTATTTAGCTATTTTATTTTCAAGGTCTCAGCTGGGGGCAGGAAGATTGGAAAATGCAGACTTAAATTTGTAGCTAAGGGTGTAATTTATGAATAGGAGTTGAACAGACGCATGCAGGAAATATTCTCACAGACTTTAAACTTTAAAGCTAAACAGTTCTCAAGTTAAAAACAACATGAACTTCTTATTTTTTTTTTTTCTTGCACAGGATGGTCTGGTGGGACACAGGAGGTCTGAGTTCTATTTGTGTCTCCTGTCACCAGCTTCCTATGACCTTGGACTAGCTGCCTAACCTCTCTCTGCGCCTCCGTTTCCTTCTCTAAAAGGAGGATGATCACATTTACCTGCCCCATGCAGCCATCCTTGTGACTTATTTCATAGCACAAAAACATAGGACTCACACAACAGCCTTTCTCTGGCTACACGGGGAAAAAGTGGAAATACGGGATTTTGAGTTTTGTTGTCACGGGCTCTCTGCTCCTCTTTCAAGAAACGAAACATGCATGCAAAACGTGAGGTATGTGCAGAGGAGGGAAGAAATCTATTTCCAGCGCTGCCCTGGATGTTATAGGGTCGGTGAAGGCCAGCAGGAGAGCTTGCAGGGCAGACTCCCTAAGCATCCTTAGCCAGTGCTGCCCCTTCCCTGTTCTGAGCTCTCCCAGTGCTGGCTGGGGACCCGCGCTAGTCTGGGTCAGGCCCCGCACAGGGCTGTCTGCCCCGCGGCTCCCCCTCTCCAGGGAAGGCGGGGAACGGAGCCCCGGGCCCCTGGGGCACGGGCAGCGCTTTTGGGCGCTCCGAGCATCGCGCCCGGCAGCTGGGGAACAGCTGTAAATGGCTCCGGCGCGGACTCTCCCCCAGCTCAGCAGCCGGTGACGGGACGCGGCGCTGTCGAGGTTTTCCTGCGGAGCCGGAGAGGGCTCCGCGGGACCGCGGCCCCACCGCTCAGCATTTGGTCCAAGAATCGCAAGTCCACTGCGCGCCCTCCCCAGGGGAGCTCGGCGACGTGCGAGCGGCGAGTCCCGCTGCCCGCTCCGGCAGCTCTGCGGCCGCGGCGGCTGGAAGCAGCCCAGAGCCGGGCNAAATCAGCGAGGCTGAGGCTGGCGGGTATCTGATGCCCGCGGGAGGTGAAGCTGGCAAGGCGGTCCGCAGCGGATACTCCCTTTCCGCAGGTCGGGGCGGGCGAGTAGGACTCGGGGGCTGCTGGATGCGGATTCCGCGCCGCGCTGGGCCATTATCTCCGCCACCGCGGGAAGCGCCCGGGACCGAGGAGAGCCCGTCGGAGCCCAGCCGGCGCCTCTGCCCCTACCTCGCCGCCCTCGGCAGGGAAAAAGCCCTGCGTTCCCGCAGGCAGGACCATGCCCCGCCAGCTGCTCTCAGGGACCGTTCTGCTGGGAGCCGCCCTCCTGCTCGCAGGTAAGGGACCGCCGGGACGCGCTGCTCCAGCCAGACCCCGTTCTGCGCCGAGCTCTCCGCGACGGGCCTCCAGTGATGTGCCTCGTCGGCTGCGCCTCCCTCGCCCCTGACCGCTCCCGCGGCACCCCGCATTGTCGGCTGGAGCCGGCAGGCACCTGCCTCCCCTTGGCCCCTCTCCTCTGGACAGGGCCGGGAATGTGATCCCTGCTTTCTGGGGAGCGGCGAATCCCCGTCGGCGTGCCCCGGGAGCAGCTCCCCGGAGGGTCCGGGGGTGCGGAGCCGCGGTGCCTCTCCTCCAGGCAAGGCAGTGGTGGCGTGGAGGCGAGCCTCTCCTGGGCACAGGGGACCGCCGTACATCATCGGGAGTTGTCCGAACCGGTGCATCACGGAAAGAGAGCATGTCTTGGCTGCAGGGCGCGCTTCTTTCCTCCGTACCTTGTTTTCAAGTGTCCCAGCTCTGCCCGGGAAACGGCAAAGGTGTACCTTTTCTTCGCAAAAATCCAGGTCCTGCTGCCTCCCGCCCGAGCAGGTCGGCGGAGCACCGGTGGCGCTGCCTGCGGGGCTGGCCGCGGGGTCTTACAGGAGAGTGGGATGGAGCTGCTCTCCGGTGCCTGCATCCCGCAATGCAGCGTGTACCCGGATGGATCCTTGTAGATTTGATGTTTTAATCGAGTTTTATTTTACTTTGAGCCAAGAGCCAGTCCCCGTGGACGGGAGCGCCGCGATGGGCAGTGCGTCCTAGCGCACTAGTCACCTGAGAGCAGGGGTGCGTGGTGGCCGGGCAAAGGGCGGTCCCGCATGGGGTCATCGCTCCTCAGGGCCGCTGACCTGCCGGGATGCCCCGCGGAGAGGGCCGGACCGGAGCCCCGCAGCTTGTCCGCGCACGGGCNCCCGCGGGGACGGCGCTCGGCAGAAAGGGGCTGGCGGCCGGCGAGGAGCGGGAGCAAACCCCGGGCGGGGAAGCGAAAAGCCGAGCTCTCCGTGGGACAGCCGTCGAGGCCAGCGTTCCTGCGGTTAGCGGCGCTCCTGCCCGGCCACGCTGTCCCTCGCCAGTGGCCGGGGCTCTGTCTGCTCCGCGCCGCTGAGCCCACGGGAGCGATCCCGCTGCCTGAGGCTGCCCGAGAGGAGAGCTGGCGGGGCCGCTCCGACGAGACGTTTTCCTGCTCGGGAAGTGCTGATTCATCAGCTTTGATACAGATATATAGGTATTCTACTTTTTTTTTTTTTTTCCTCTTTCTTTTCCCCAGGAAAGTGCTAATTTCCCCACATTATTTGTCTCTGCCTAGGAGGTTCTTATGCCCAGGATGAAATAGGCAGAGGCATGGGACACTCATCCTGAATACAGGAAATGTGGGTTCAGATCCTTGCCAGGCTTCCTTCACAGCTTGAGTTTGAACTTCAGCGTCCTGCTCCCACATGGGCTCCTGCAGCGACCAGCTACGCTAAGGGACTTGCTTCCTCTTTCCTGTCGGAAAAGTTTTCCATTGTGCAGATCATGGCAAACCCACCGCCCAGGGAGAGGGTGGACTCTGTGAGCCAGGGGCTGTGGGAAAGACCCTGGTTCACCTTCCTGTTCATGTGCACCCTAGACCAATCCCAGTGCGAAAAGCTTGGCTTGCTTAGGGGACAACCTGGGGCTCTGGGTGCTGAGGACAAGCATCCTGATGGTTGGCTCAGGTGCTATAGGTGTTGGGAAATTTGCTTCTTTGTAGTTTGGCTGAGTTCTCTTATGACCGTTTTGCTGGAAATTCATATCCCACCCATGTACAAGAGATTGTGCTCAAATCGGAATTTAAACTTTTTCAGACTCATTGATTTTGTTGCTTTTTTGTTTGTTTTCCACAAAAGCATTCTTGCTCAGCTTTGTTTGGACATCTCAAATAGGCTGAACATACTTCTTTTGGGCCACTGGCAAAGTTCTCCATAGTTGCTTTTGCATGGAGAGGTCTAAAGCTATTGTTGAAGTGGGATGTTTTGTACCATACACCTCTCTGTGCTTTTCCTCTCATTTCACCCTCCTTCACTGCTTATTTGCCTACAATGCTTACTCAGGCTGCCCAGCACTTTCCGTTTCCAGTGTTCTTGATGAAATTCAATTTATCACTAGTCCCCCCTTGTAATTCAGTCTCTGCAGGTGTCTGCTGAGCTCCCATTTACTGACAGGTTCTAGAGGAGATTCTCAGAAACAGTCAGTTGTTCAGAAAGAACCTCAAAAGACCTCCACAAGGAGGTGACAGAAGGAGGTCTTTCAGCTCACATATGTCTACTTAATAATTTAAATTTCCCCAAAACAACATGCAGCCTACAAGCTTTGAGAGTACTCATTTGAAAAATTAGATTAAGGAAATTAAATTCATTTGGCATGTGAGTGTTGGGCACTTCAGGTTTCTTGTGCACATGCATGTTTTGGTTAACTTGGGAAAGAGCATTACTTTTTTTCTGGGTTTTGCATAATACTCACAAACTCTTTCTTTATATCTTATATATTTATTCTACAAATTGTATTGCATATGGTTGCTAATGACTGTACACATAATGGTCAACATGAAAATGTGATTGCTGTTTTAAGTTCAATCTCCCAGTCCTCAACATTTTATTACTATTATTTTAATCACTAACATTTGGGATTGTGCAGGACAGTGTTTAAACTCTGAAAACATCAGACTCTGCAGCCTGGGTCAAGGCTTATGCACCATGTTTTCAGAAATACAAACTGATGGTTTAGCTGTATTTCCAGCAGTTTTTCTGGCTGCCCACAAAGAAGGGGTACCTCACAGTTAGCAGCTAGCAGTTCTATTACAGTCTTTTCTGTGAACAGCACTTTATGATCTCAGTTATTTCAGTTGGAACTGGAACATCAAAATCCTCAGTGGACTTTTCTATTTCATGGTCAGCTGCAAAAAATGAAGGAAGAAATTCCAGGTCAAATCTAATTAGTGCTCAGGTTAATTTCTTGCAATAACTAACCTGACTTCTCCGAAAATATTGTTCAGATGGAAGTTCATATGTTAAGGTTTCAATTTGGTTTGAGTACTTTCTGAAACAACTACACAGACAGAATGGTCCTGTTTGGGATCAGGGGTGGAGTTGTTAAAAATGTTCAGAAAAACTGGCTTTCCTACTTCTTCTGGACCTTTGTAGAAACAGGGCTCCCTAAAAAATTCCAAACTGTATTCACATAAAGCAGAAGAGTTAGACACTGCTATATAACAGAGATTTAAAAAAAAAAAAAGTGTATGAGGTTAAAGCATCAAACTTTCTGACACATCTAAAGAAAATCACTCACACAGCTTGCTAATGTTTTACCAGACAGGTGTTTTGCTCATCTGTTTCACACAAAGCTAGATTTCATTCTCTTACAGCTGGTGTAAACCTCAAGGAACTCTTTTGGGCTGGGCTAGCATCTTCTAGATCCACATTTTGTGCTGGATGAAATCAGGACTTGGCCTGTGCTGTAGTAAAGATCTTCATATCCAGAAGCACCCAATATATTCAGAACCCTAAAAATTTGCCTTTAGGGAGGTTTGAGAGTGGTGTTGGGTTTTTTTTTTATATCAGAACAAAAACAAAAACTGTCTATTTTTTGACAGATGCTTCAAAGACTGAAACCAGTAGCCCTTCACACTGTGTGGGTGTATAGGACAAAAGGAAATTGTCCAGATTTGCAGGACAGTTGATAAGTCCTTACACTTCAATGCGGTTTGGAAACTTCCAGCACACTGTTTATCAGCTTTCTAGTTTTCATGTCTGACCGCGATCGGGAAAGGAAGAAGCTCAGCCGATGAGCGTTGAGTTTCGGTGTTTCAGAAGTGTGTATCCAGAGGGGCTGTGGTGGGACTTCAGCAGCTAAATTGTTCCTTTGAATCCCCAGAGTCAGGGTTTGGGACTTCCTGCTGCAGCCACAGAGGGAATGGAGAGTGAGACTGCTGCAAGAGTAGGTTTTGCATGAAATGCCCAATCACAGTCACCTCTGCTCTCGGAGACAAGTCTCTCCTATTAGTGTGAGACCTTCAAGAAGCAAGATGTTCCCTCCAACAACCTGCTTCATCTGTAGATCCCATCCCTGCCCCCAGTAGTCTCTTTTTCCCCCTCTATTAATATTTGTGAGAATGTAGAGAAACATTTCTGTACATATTTGAACACGAATTCTACGCACAGACAGAACCTTCTCTCTTTGCCTTTGTGATGCATCCTTACTGCACATACTCCTGCAACTGGGAAGCAACCTTTCCCAAGCCTCCTCAGCTGGGAATGGTCTGACTTCTTGATGCATCCTGGGCAACTGCTTATCCTAAAATTGGTCCAGTGATTGTCAGAAAGGTGCCCACACACTTTTCTCTGGCTGAGACGCAGAAGTTCAATTTCATTCCCCTGCAGCTGGAGATAAGTACTGCATAAATCCTGATGCTTAAAAAGAAAAACTACTGCAAGTAGAAGTTGGAAAAGGGAAAATGCAGCCATTAGTGCTCTCTCCAAAGCCAAGCATGGTTTAATATCATGCTTCTGTGACCAGCAGAATGAACTCAGGATGGAACTAAGCAAAGTGGTAACAGATTGAGAAACCAACAGTGAGGGCAAAGAGATTTGAAATTGTAGATTTCAGAGGTACTTTTGTCTGAAACTTAAGTGTTGAGCCATTGAGATGTATGGAGAAACTTGGACAGGGAATGACTGTTTCTTCTATATTAAGTCATGTTTGCATTTGGGGTGTTTTTTGTGTGGCACAGTGAGCGGAGATGTGCCAGACTAAAGATGAAGAGGAGCATGATTTAGCTTGTGGTGCATCAGTGTATTCAAGAATGTTATGGGTGCTTGTGCAGTAGTTAATTGATTAATTAATTGTCTTTCTTGGACTTTGGTTTGTCCTGTGTTAATGCAGAAGCAAAAGGTTCATGTTCATAGTGAGCTGATTTTGCTCTCTCTGTTGTTTTCACCTCAAATCACAGTTGATTTGTCATTACCGAAATCCATATCCACAATGTGAAGCCACTCCTGTAACATACTTAGAGCATAATCCAGTGTGATGTTGTCAACACTGATTTCCCTTGGCATGACTTTTCTAGGTTGTGGGGCTGCTTTTCCAGCATTCACTGATGTGTGGCACTAAGCACTTGTGCAGTACTTCTTTTGAAGTTGTATTATTTCTTTCGGAGCTATGGCCTTGAAACAAGATTCTCTTTGCTGTTGGAGCAGCTGATGGATGGGCGAGGGGCTAGAAAGAAGATGCTTCTAGGATTTCAGTGGGTTGAAGATGCTGTGCTGATGCAGTGCCATTATTTCCCCTCCATGACTGGAAGCGGGTGAAGCAGGCAGGGCACAGTGGTCCTTGAGAGCTGGGGACCTGTGAGCAGATGTCTCTCCTCTTCAGCTCTCTCAGGAAGCCTGTGCTCTGGGAACAGACCCCCTGCTTAGTGCGTGGGGAGCAACAAGGGATGAGTGTGAGGGCATTTCATGAGAGGAATTTCACAATTTCGCATAGCTCACTTAAGCGTCCTTCCTGTGGGATTCTTCCTTGACACAGAGTGAAGGAATTCACCCCTTTTGTTCCTATTGTCATTCCTCTGTGGAAAAACCTCTCATCAGAATCACCATAGACTAATGTTAACAGAAGCGTGAGAGTTGCCATCCTGGATCAGACAAGGGCTCTATTTAGCTTCATGTCGTGTCTTTAGTGGTGTCCAACATCTGATCTTCAGGGAAGGTTCAAGAAGCCTTTCAGAAAACAGTTATCTGATAAAATTCTCAAGAGGGAATTTTTTTTTTTTTGTACTATGATCTAAAATCCAATATTGTTTCATAAGAAACCATGGGATTGAGGGTCAAGGAAATTAAAATTTAGTTGTCTATGTTTATGCAAGTGGGTATTACATAGTGGAATTAAATCACATTAAATTGTACAATACA
This sequence comes from Erpornis zantholeuca, assembly GCA_013400515.1. Classification (NCBI taxonomy): domain Eukaryota; kingdom Metazoa; phylum Chordata; class Aves; order Passeriformes; family Timaliidae; genus Erpornis; species Erpornis zantholeuca. Next base: position 118,561 of record VZTN01028498.1, read on the forward strand.
GAGAATTTTCTTGTTCTGTTGTGCTGAAAGTGTTTGGGGTGAAACCCCACCTTTCTTTGTCTCATGCAATGCTGCAATTGGCCACCATCCTAATCTATTTTATAATTATTATTGATTATCATTTCCCAATATAATTGAGCTATAGGCAATCTTGCAAGAAGATTTCTGTGTGTGCATCTATCTTAGACTTGATGCTTTAGATGTCATTCTGCAGAAAAGTCCCTAAGCCATTGCAAGAGACTCCTCTGTGCAGGCTGTTCCAGTTCTTCTCACCTCTCTATTTTAATTTGTTGTCCTTCATTATTCACTTGCTGTTGTTCTCAACCTAGGGGCTTTGCTTATAGCTCCGTTTTATAGGTTTAAGTGGGGTGGATGGAAAGCCAGTCCCTGTCTCTTCTTTTTGTCTTGGAGCACTTCAGGGCAGTTCAGCTGTAATGATGGAGCTTTGGAAGTAATGACCAGCAGCTTTCAGCAAAGTGGAATTCCTTCAAATTTGCTTTACATTTTCTTTTACATAGTTGCTGATTTGTTTCTATGTTTACAACTTGGTAATTAAGACAGCCCCAGAGGAGTTTGACAGGGCTGTGTTGCTGGCTGAGCAGGTAGATTGCTGGCAGGTGGGCAGTTTGTCTGTCTTTATGATTCCAGTTCAGTCCTATTACATTGCTTTATTTGTCCTGCCAGATAATCTGTTACAAATTTTAAGTATCTAACTGGTAAAGAAATTTAGTTTGGCCAAGAAAATGTACACCTTTATGCTAAATTCTTAGGAACTCTATTTTCATGTCAATTTTAGTGTACTTGCTTTCTCTTTATACCGTATCAGTGCTTTTCTACTCACTAATTAAAGGTATAAACTTTTCTGAAGCATGTTGAACTGATGATGATGTGCTAGGTTCTGTCATGGTGGGATTAGAGCAGAGGCACCGTGGTTGCTGGCACACGTCAGGAGGTAGATCTGATGACTCACAGGCACAGTGGGGATGGGGCTCCCTACACTGTGTGAGCAGCACAGGCTGAATGGATGTGTGTGGAGGGACGGAACAACACTCCTGGGTGAGTGCCACTGGCTGGTCACACAGCATCCATTTGGCTGGGCAGATGATGGTACCACAACCAGCTCTCCTCTGAATGGCCTGAGGAGGCTCTCCATACAGGGGCCAAGAGAGGCATATTAAGAAGGAGTATGAGAGCCACATGGATTTGTGCTGAATGTGGCTGTGAAAGCATTGCTGTAGCCTAGCTCTTACCGGCCTCAGCTGACCTGGTTTTTTGTATTGTTTCTAAGCTGGACATTTACTCTCCTGGAGTGAAGACCAGACTAAGGTGGACACAACTGTGGTATTTCTCTTCTTTTCTCAATGCACATCACATATATGTGTGTATTTTGCCTCCTGGGTGTGGTTTACCAAAGTGATGATCTCACAAGTGTTCATAATGGAGGTGTCAGACTGTACATTTGGATATCCATTTTCAATTCCATATGCTCAAAGGGAAATAAAAAGTTTGTGGTTATTGCTGGTTTTATTTCTTTTCTGTAAATACGTTCTCCTTATATAGCTGAAGAAATGAGTACCTTCATCACACTAGATGCTCATTTCAGATCTTGTATTTATAGAGATATTAAAACTTAGTGGATGCAACAGGAAACCAAGATTTTTTTCTCTCTCAAGTTCTCTGGCTGTTAAATATCAAAATTTGTTTTTCATTGGCATTATATAAAGTGGCTATGCTCATGCATGGAAGTCACCTGGTGAATTTAGAGCAAACAAGACGGAGTCTTCTGATGAGCTGGTGAAGTAAGTGCCTTGAAGTGGGTCTTTTGGGGCACAGAACACTGAATTGCATGCCCTTGGTTGCTCAGGTATGATGGGAAATATTAATAATTTCAATTGGTAAGTGGAACCAGCTGAGATTTCAATTTGTTTAATTTCTACATCTGAATTTTTAAATTAACAACCCCTCCCTGCTCTTTAATAGAATGGCTTTACCACAAGCTTCTATAAAACCAAACTGACCTAGCTAGGGCAAATACTGGCAAAATGTTTGGCAATAATTGGGGACATACATATTTATTTACCTTTGCAGCCATCAGCCACATTGGCATGAGAGTGTGTACTGCTCAGGAGTGTTAATGAAGAGTTAGCAGAACTACTGCGCTATTTTTAGCAACAGGGTGTTTTGCTTTGCCTCTCTAACATTTAATCTTATATCAGTGTGTACACTAATCTAGGAACAGCAAATGCATACAGAGAGCAAATAAATTATAACTTGCTTGGAGATCTAGAACTAAAAAGGAAGGGACACACTTGTTCAAATACCTTTCTATGCCTATGAAAGCCTGTTTTGGGCAGTTGCACATTCGTTTTCCCTGCTGACTAATTTTTAATTCCACAGCATGGATTCATGGCCAAGGCTTTTAGTCTACTCAGAACTCATTTGATCTACTGTTACAAGCTGTTCAGACTCTACTATGATGTGTATCATAGAGCAGCCCCTCTTTGCCATCCATTAACCTATCTTTTTGGCTGGCTGTTATGTCCTAATGGTACTTTAAATTCTTAATTATAATTGAGAGTGATCAAACTTAAGCATTTGATCCAGAAATCACTCCTTCCAGCGTTACAGAACATCAGACTGGATAAATGGAATGCCCCTTTTGGACCTGAAAGGGATTAACCAATGAACTGATAATTTTTGTGCATCTGTGCACGCTTTGCAAGTAAATAGCATCCAATAGCTTTCTTGGTCTTGAATACATAAGAGAAGAAAGTTTCAGTCACCACAGGGAGAGGTGCAAGTGATGGCTCTGTTAAGGAGTGATACAGCTGCAGCTGCTGCTTCTACCCTGAGGGTGTTTCTGTCTGCCAGCTATGTACCAGCACTCGCAGTGCCTCTCCTTGCACAGGAACCAACAGGAAACAAGTTCAAAACTACCTCTGAGTCCAGGGACCTGTGTCTGTTAGCACTTGCAAATCCCCATGGCTCTTAATTGACCTGCAAAGTTCTGCTTCAGTAGAAATAGTGGTTACATTTTGCTGCTTCAGCTCATGAGTTTGCTCATCTGGACCATTGTCAATGTCAGCTTGGGACAAAGGCTTGCCTCCTTGCTCTCACATTTAAGCTGCCCGAGTTTCTCTTTGCAGGCTTCAGGTGTGAAGTTTGGATTTACTTCAGGGAAGTGCTGTGAAATCAGATGGCTGTGAGGTTTCCTTTAGAATGGGGACTTAGATGGCATCCAAAAGACCTGGAGACACCACTTTGAGTCTCGGGATAGCTCATGTTTGGCAGTGTAGATCTTTCCTGCAGACTGTTTCTAAGTACAGGCAATGGAGAGGGTGCTTTTACTCCTGGGAATGGGAACCAAGCAGTGCTTCCTTCTTTGTCTGTACCTGAGCATCAGAAACCCAGGAGACAGATGAGATGAGGGCTTTTGATGCCATGGGGGTAGAAGAGTGTCTCCTTCCAGCAGCAGCTCTTCTCAGCCACCAGCACTCCCACAAGTAGAAAGCTTCATTATCCAGGGTGCTCCCTTCTCCCTCCAGTCCTGCAACAGGACCAGACAATCACACTCCGAACAGGAAAACAAAGTTTTCTTTCCCATTCACTGCACGAATTTTAAGACAAGTCTCCCTAAAAGTTCTGTCTTTGTAACAGCAAGTATTAATGCTGATTAGAATCTGAGTGTTAAATAAACTAGAAGGACCTGCTGGCCAAGACTTCTTCATATGGTCAGATGTAAATTGAAAGTTTAAGTGGCTCTTAAGAGTTGATCATGAGTTTGTTTCTCTATACGTGTCTTTTTTTTCCATAATAGAGTGAACTGGTATAGTGATATAATTGCAATTATTATGGATATATACAACTGATTGACCAAAAAAAAATTGTTATATTTACTTACAGAATGGCTTGAAGAACCTTTAAAAGAGATGGTAATACAATAGCTTGTCAAGAATAGCTCTGAAATAAAGAAAACTACTCATATCCCAGGTTTCCTTACACAGTGGAGTAAAGCCATATACCCCATTTGAGGTCAGCTAGTGGCCATGTCCTGGCTAAGGTGCTGCTGCAGATCAGACTCAGCTCATTTTCACTGGAGATGCACTGAAGGTTGACCCACTGGGCAACCTTCAGTGTTAAGAAATCACATGTGTTCTCCTTCCAGTGCAGGAGTGTCCCCTGCAAAATATTTTGTTGCTGAATGTTCGAATCAGGAGGAAATTATATTTGATGGTAAAACCCTCAAAGGCTCAGTTATGTTTCACAAGGGGTAAAACATGTACAAATCCAACAGTGACTGAAACAATTAGCTCATGATGGATAACTTTATTGCCCACAAATGGCACTTTAAACCCAGAAGGTCAGATTCTTCGTACACACTGAAGTTGCAAAGATAAACTGATCATTCTCCTTAACCTCTCATTCTTCAGGTGAAAAAAAAGATTAGTCAACATATTGAGCATAACAGGGGTGGCTGGAAGACAGTAACAGCCCCAAATTATGGAAAAGATGTTAGAAAGTCATCAAACCTTCAAGGTTAACTTCAAGGAAATTTATGATAACTTCTAATATTGCAATTTTTTTAAACTAGGTTTAAAGCTAGTTTTTGGATTTCCTTTCTTTAGTCAAAGGTAGCAGGAATTCTCGGTGTGGGAAAAGAAATTAAAAAGTAGAAACTGGGAAAATCTGAATGGGAATAATTACCCACATCATGGTCCCAATTTTGAGTTCAGCAAATGTATCATTTTTAAGAGAAAACAAGATTTAGCAGAAATCAGTGGAAGGTTCATCATGTGTGCATGGTTACTTAGTTGTCTATAGAACTGGACACACATCATATGGCATGTTCATTTATTTTATCTTTTTTCACCTCTTGTGATCAGTGGGTTTTTTAGTTATCAGTTCAAATTCAAATTTTTGTTTACTTAATTCTGAAGAGGTTAATTTTTTTTGCCGAGCAGAAGATAATTGAAGAAAGCTTTTTTCCTTGCAAGCTACAGATTGCTCTCTGCTTTCATTAAATAAAATATTTGTCCTTCCCTTAATTTACTTAGAATGGCTAACTTTTGCAATCTAAGTTAACGTTTGCTCATTAATTAAGCAACCCCGTCAACTGACTTTCACATATATCTAATAAACCTTCCATAACAAGTAAAATACATCCAAAAAAAATTGCCCCTTTCCCCATGGGAGGAGATTCCTCAGTTATCAGGATTAATTAGTTCTCTTGTTGTCACATGAAAAGGAGTTGCACCCCTCAATGTAGGTCAGTGTGAGGGTAGGCTGCTGATGGTCGCTTAGTGACAGGCACAATGATAAGTGAATGTGTCCTGTTGAGCCATGACCCCTCAGAAAACACAGTGTCAAGTAAAATGCCCACAGAAGGTGCATAGAAGGCATAATCTGCTTCTAAATATTGACAGTAGGAATTTCCCTGCTATTCTCCTTCCTTTTTCTTTCCTGGTAAACACGTCAAACTCTATTGCATTTGTACTCTGCATCAGGTTTGAAGCATTTAAAAACGTAAGGAAGCTAATGAGCCATGCATAGATAGGATGTCAAATAAAGCTATTTTTGTTCAAGTCATAGGATCTTGCTGGTAAAAGCATTGTCTCCCACACTGGTAAAAGCAACAATATTGACTTGAAATAAGACTTCAGCTTTTTGTCGCTGAAAAACTAAATAAATGGCTACATAACCAGGCTTGCATCTGACATTAGGTCTTGAATGTTAATATGATTAACTACTGGAGTTAAGTGTCTGAAATGTACTTGAAATCAATGATGAAATGCTGGCTTGTGTCAATGGGAGCAGAATCAGACGAACACTAAGCACTCCCTAAGATCCCCCACACAATATTTATAAATACTGTTCTGTCTTTTAGATATATGCAAAATGTGTAAAAGGGCAAAAGCTTGAGTATGTATCCAGTATATTTGGGTTTCTTTTTTGCCTACAAGATGGGGTGAAAAGGTAGGTGTGTTTGTTAAGTTTTTTCTTTGACTTTAATAACTCAGAGCCAGATCTGACGTATAGGCTTCCAGGCTGCCTTGTTTCATATGCTTCATGTAAGATAGATCTTAAGGTTGTCACATCTTTGTTTACACCACTGTAAAGTTATGAAAAGAAAAACCTTGTAACATTTATGATGGTTTCTCGCTCGTCACCTTTGGCAGACTGAAAGCAGCAGCAGCAGCCCACATTCCCAGGGCTGCTCTCCTGGTCTCAGCACGGGTCAGACACGGGCAGGGTGCTGCATGACTGGCTTTGCTCCTGGGCATGGTGCCAGCGCTGAGCAAAGCCAAACGCTCAGCACCACAGGCATGACCAGGCACCTCAGACTTGCTCTCCTGTCTTGCTGTCACCACCTGTCACTCACATGGATTTTTGCACTTTCCTACCAGTTTTACACGGGAAGAAACCTACATGTTGCTGTCTAGCAACTAGGTTGAGTGTTGCTGCTCTAGCAGCTGGGCTTTGATCCTGATAGCTTCCTTTGGCAGACCATCACTGATGTTTTTTTCATACATATTGAATGCCTTGCAAACACTGTTGCATGCTTTCAGCTTTTCCAGAGCCTCAAACAAGGAGCAGTTCAGGGAAGCTTGAGGTCAAGTGTACCCCTGAAGTAAAAACCAAGATTCATAAAGCTGGATGTAAATGCTGTCTTCTTGGGAGAGCATCTGACCCTTCAATTCTGGGACAACAAGAGGAATGAAAATGAAATGAGGGAATGTGGGAGTTTCACAAAATGATCAGATTGTTTAGCTGGAGGATGTCGACAAACCCTCTCAACCAGAGTGCCTGGGTTGCTCTCCAAGAAGCTGCCTAGGCTGTTGTAACATCTTATCTCAGTTTCTCAGTGATTAGCCTCAGAGGCATTGTTTCAGAACAGTGAGTGAGAAGACTCATAGACTATAAGCATCTATGGGAGAGTATCCCATTAAAGCACAGTGTGCACTTTGGGGGAGCCAGCACTTCAGTGTTGAGATCCCTAAAGGGCAGGTGAGAAAAATGTATGTTTGCAACATATATCACATAACAAATTGCTTCTTCAATGATTTTCTGCCTCAGTTTTCTCCCCTCTTAACAGCTGGCAGAATATATTAATTTCTAGTTAGAAATATGATTGTCTAGATAAATCTCAGGGGAAGTCTGTGTGTATGTACTATCTCATCATTCAAATCTATGCTGTTATTTGTGGTGCAGTCCAGTAAGATATCTTTATTCTGAAAATTTATGCTCTTGCTTGCAACTTGTGCAAGTGAGCTATAATTCAGTTTACATTTATGTTCAAGTGTACCCTTTAAATCTTGTTTTGAATAGGCACAGACGATAGAATACATGGGAAAACTACTGGAGCCACAGCTTAAATAGGATATACAGGGCTAAAAAGAAAGCTCCTGAATTTGCAGCAGCCATTGACTTTGAAGTGTTCATACATCCAAATTTTAATCACCAATCTCAGCAGGAACTGGTGTCCAGAAGTTCCTTCTCTAGTCAACAAAAGAGGGAGGCATTTCTGATGGGTAAAACTTAGCCACAAAGTAAGGTTCATGTATTTCTACTATGTTTGGTGCATACAGCTGTTCATACTTGGCTGTGGCAAGGATCTCTTGGAAGGACTTGAAATAGCTGAGCTCAAACTGTACTTGACTGAGTTCTAGCAGAAAGATGTGCATTACTCTTGACTATGAGATGCTGCTTGTCCCATATTTTGGCAAAGTAATACTTTCTCTTGGAGTAAAGTGGTTTGGAGTAGTTCCTCTTTCTCTCTCTCAACACTGAAATCTTTACAAATTACACTTGAGTCCTAATTAGATTACAACTGGTTTTCAACTTGTAACTGTTTTGAAATATTTTCATGTTATGTTCCCAGCTTCTGGAACATTTTGCTGTCAGTGCAAGGGCAATAGAATGCATCAAGCACTGTTTCTTCTCTAAGGCATGCTCTTCTGTCAGCTTGCCATGAAAGCTTTTGTGGCCATAGCCTATTATGGGACAAAGATAAAACATGATGTCTTTCCAGGCAGCACTTCCTGACTTGATGAGAGGGAAGATCTTGAGTTCTTCTGGTTTTCTGACCATGGGGCTTTTTCATGGTCTTCCTAAAAATGCCTCCACGTGGCCTTTCCAAAGCCCACCTGGATGTTTTCAAGTGTCCTAAGCCACCTTGCGTTATACTGACACCAAGGGTTTCACCCATACCAGAATATTGGGCCACGACAACATGCTTGCTTTCTCAAATAGGCAGCAAATCTGGTCTGGAAGGTGTCTTGATCTTCTCAAAATTTACTGTAAAGCTCTACCTTTTGACACTGCTTCACTGACAGGAAGGCTGCCGCTGGGGAGGGACCATAGGTAACAGTGCTGTGACCTTCAGTCAGGAAGGGAAGATCATTAATGCCCTTTCACTCCTTCCACATCAGTTCCAGCTTTGCGGCGAGTTGGTTGAGTGGCATTTCGGTATCTTAGAAGTCAATTCATGGCTCTTGCCATGGAAATGGCTGACTTTTGCCCTTCCCATTGAAGGGGTTGCCATGGCGGTGTTTCCTGAGGAAATGCAGCCAGTGGTGCTTGGGGGCACACTTCCTTGTGTTCCTTGGTTAGATGTGGAGCCACAAGGTCCTGAAGTTTCTTCATGCAATGTTCGGTGAAAATTTTGAGAGCAAAGTCATTGAGTGATATCTTTCAATTCTCTTTCCTGAGTAATGCCATCGGAAGGTTATTTGAGTCCTGAGTCAGGGCAACAGGACTTTGCTCAAAGTGTGTGTGATATGAGAGGTACACAGTTTTCTTTTCCTTTCCAGTATAACAGCATAAATGTGAGTGGACTGCAAGCAGAGTTATTTGTCTTTGTTAATATTTTGGTTTTTTCTTTGTTTTTCTAGGATCTAGTTTAGGATCAAAGCTAAAAGTTCCTGAGCTGAGTATAAATGGCGTACAGCACGTTGTTCAAGCCGGCCAGACTTTAAATCTCACCTGCAGGTAACCAGCTGAGTTGGACTCTGATAATTTGGCAGGGAGTTCATACACCTGACACTTTCTTTTTTTTGTAACTGAAATTAGAAAAAAATGAAACCTTATGGTGTGGGGAAAGGTGGGGAGTGAACTTCAATGGCAATTGTTTAATAGTTCTTTGTTGTTTCTGTTGTTGTTTTTGGAAAACAAGATAAAAGAGAACCCCATAAATAGCCTGATATAATAAAAAGAAAGCTTGGGAACTGGAGCTATATAATTGCAGCCCAACATAATTGTTTCTGCTTCCTTATCTGTATTTGCAGGGGGGAAATGGTTCATTCATGGTCTTTGCCTGAAACTCTTAGCAAGGATAGCAAAAGGCTGAAAGTAATTAAATATGCCTGTGGAAGGAATGGGAAGCAGTCCTGCAGCAGTCTGACCTTGAGCAGAACTCAAGCAAGTGACACTGGAAATTACAGCTGCAAATACCCAACAAGTCCAGCGAAAAAGAAGAAGGAATCTACAGTCTATGTATTTATTAACGGTAAGATTATTTAACACTTCTTGGTACTTGCTCTTTAATGAAACAATGTGGATAAGTAAGTAAGGCAGTTCAGCTGTGGCCGAGTTTTGAATGACATTTTCAGTCTTGCAAAAGGTTAATTTACCAATTAATGTATAAAATCCTCTTTCTCAGAACTTGCAAATACAAATGGTAGTCTTTTATCTGTTAGGAAAAAAAATGAAGCAAGAAAGAGACCTAATGCAACCACTGGTCTAGAGTAAATAGGAGTCCAGATGGAAGTGGACTACAAGTGAATATGTGAAATGGATATCACAAACCATATCCTACATGACTGGATGAGATGTGATTTCTAGGCAGCTGAAAGATGCTAAAGCTGTCTGTCCAGATCACTGACTTGCCTCATGCTGCAGAAAATTACTATCTGCATGTGAAGTCGTATTCAAAAATGTCCTTGGTAGTCCATGTCACACAGATTGAAAAATTCTCGAATAAATGGAATCAAATTAAACACAGAGCTGTGTTCAGCAAACAAGTATTGTGTAATGTATGGGAAGTGCTGGAATTAGGTCAGTTAGGCTACAAAAGAAATTTCTTTCTGATCCTGTTTCCTTCCAAAGAATTAATCAGACACTTCTGAGAAGAGTTGAATTCAATAGACACAACAATAAAAGAACAAATCACAGACACTTTAGGGATTTAATTAATACTTCAATTTTTCCTTATTTTCACGGAAAAAAAATAATGGATTACTGTAGTATTTCAGGATTCACAGGTTTCGAAAGCCCATATTACAGAGAACGTGCAACTGGAAGTTTTCCAGATGCTGGGTCTGCTGCATCTAATGAGTTCACATCAGAGTGAATTAGCCTTTGTTTTCATTTTGTGACGTGAAGAATGAGATTGGCAATGTGAAAAAGCAGAGTGAAGTGGACCTCTCACTACACTGATAGAAAATAAGATAGCTCCCCCCGTACTGTGTGTTGCTTTATTGAGCACTATTGGCTATTTCATGCTGTTCATCCTACTTTCCTTCATCTGCTATATGCGGCAGAGGGTTTTCATCACCCAGCTCTTTTCATTTAATTCTCTGTAAATCCAGCAACAGATGCATCCCTGGAAGAATAGCCAAAATAGGATATTCATTTAGTGACCAACAGCCTGCAGCCTAGGAAGACGCACAATTTCCTTGGATGCCTTTTGCAAATTTTCCATCCTGGGGCCTTCTTCAACTTCCCATCCCTATCTGAAACCTATCCACAATCATCTCCATTCACCACATGAGAAGAATCTGTCTGATGAACTAAATTTACGAGACAAGAGATACTTTTTCATCTCTTTGCCTGTTTAAAGAGTTAATTTTTCTGGATCCTAAATTTTTATAAATGAGAGACACAGCCAGTCTTTCTAACTCTTCACTGCTTCCCAAGTCATATGTAGTTTGTCTGCATCTGAAAGGGACTTTTAATTAGATGATTGTGAACCAGGGTTATCTGCAGAATTCACATGGTGATGGAAGAGAAATGTATCATTGCAGAAATAGTTTTAGGACAGTCCCCCACCACCCCCTGTCCTCCTATGTCCTTTAATCAGTTAAAGAAGTCTGCCTAAGTGTCTTAGTTTTGTTGATTTTTCAAGGACATTCAGTCATAGATCTTGATGTCACTCTTGAAGAGATGGCTATATTTTATAACTCCTCAAACCTTAACTGCCAAAAAAATAGTAAAATGTTTAAGGAACAAACCTGTAGCAGCCTTAGACCTCTCTGACATGATAATTTTCTGAATTTGACAATTATTTTAATTGAAAATCAATTTCTTAAAAAATAAGTGTTAATTCTGTCCCAGGAAACACACTTGAAAGTTAGAGAAAACTATGGATCATGAGGGAGGCTGCAAGGTAACTTCTCATTTAAGGCCTGTTGAAATTGTCACTCTGTCCTAAGGTGGAGAAAGGTATATTATTCTTCCAAAACTTTACAGTTTCAGGGAGAATTGTTGAGTAAGTTGGAAAGAAATAAGATACAGAGTACCAAAACTCAACCTTTCTGATAAGTGTCATGTAAGAAAAAGTATTTTCTCTCTCAGTTCTATCTCATTATATCTATCTCTTCTCTATCTGTCTCTTATTGTAAGTCCCTGTTTCTGTGAACATGCATGAAAATCAATTATCTAGCTCAAGAGGTGTTGAGATGGGGGTTACAAAATCCTCTGTGAAGACTGTCTTTCCTGGGTTTAGTTTTACTTCGCATTAATTTGTGGGTGTTTAGGAAATAAACGTTTGTGAAATTTGGGTTCCTCCTAGTTTTGTATTGTTTCCTGTGGCAGGACGTTGTGTCAGTCCATTTCCCATATTAGCTCCATGTGGATGACCAAGGTGCCTGTTTCCCATGTCTTAGCATGCGGCAGAAGAGAACAAATAGTTGCTATTTACAAACACAGAATCTGAATCAGGAAAGTTGATATTGTTTGTACAGGAAGTCATCACTTATTGTTTTAAAAATGTTATTCATTTCCGTAATTGGAGTGATACTGAATATGAACTGGATTTAAAAAAAAAAAAAAAGCCCAAAGACCCAGTAATTCCTTTGGTTCAGTAATGAGTGTATGCTACAGCAGAAAATGAGCTGCTGTATAGACAAGAAGAAGACACAGGACAATGAGAAGGAGACTGCAAGTCCCACAGGCCCCAGGATGACTTGAAGCATTTCTGAAGTCCTGCTTTTGAGGGGCAAGGAGAGGCAGGCTGGTGACTTGCCTTGGAGGAGCTAGTCCTGACACCACCCTTCTTTCAGCTGGAGAGGTCACTACTGAGTTGCAGAGGGGACTGAGTGCACAGAGTGTCTCGGCAACTCTTGACCCCACACAGCTCAGGAATTGAGACATTAAGCAAGGGAAATTAATTCTCTTAAGAGTCTTCAACTTTGCCTCAAGAAAACTGATGGCCTGACTTCCCCCATGAGCCATGGGAAAAATCTGAAATGAAGCAAATCCTCTTTGCCAGTTTCTCCACTGTCTCAGACCCAAAACTGCTCAGAGCTTTGTTTTGTAAGGGAACTGCAGTGTAATAGTAAAAAGGAAAGATTTGCAATGAACGCTCGCTGCATACATTGCAGTGAAGCATGGGGAATTTTCTGCTTGAAAAGAGATAATGATGGAATAAAGACATTTAAGAAACAATTATTATTAAAGAAACAAATTATCAGCAGGCTGTTCTGAATCCTATGTAAATTTCCCTGGGGACAGGACTAAGAGCTTTTCTTTCTGTCTGCTTTGTCCCAACGTCTCCAAGGCACTTTTCAATTGCTGGAGCTCATTCACTCTCTTCAAAAATGTATAGTACTCTTAATCCCCTACTCTCATAATTTCTTGCCTTTGAACAATTGCTCCCATGGTATGACAGAGGAAAAGCCTGTAAGTTCAATTACCTTGATATATCAAAGTTAGATTTTTGCATGAATTTAAGCAAACTGTGATTCAAATTGAAGTACTGCTATTTTCTGTGATGAAGACAGCTTTCAGCTGGTAATGCACAGGAGTGAAATCCTAATTCTGCTGCGACAGAGAACAGAATTCTTCTAGAAGTAAAACTGTATTTGGCTCTAGGGCAGTAGCCCAGTTCTTAGTGTTCTCTCTCTCCTTGTCTTTTCTCATGATCCTGCTATGTATGTCTTCTGGTCACTTACTTTTCCTTGCAGAATGAGACATGTTTTATAAATCAGGCCTCTAGGCTGAGTCAGTTGCCTATTCTCTTTCTATACTTAACAGAGAACAAAAAGAGCTTCTGGTATGTACTTTTCATCACTGACTTTTCAAGAAATCTGGAGAACAAGCTTAGAATAAATTTCTTGGTTTGAGGTGATTATTTAAGTCTGGTGAGACAAATCAGAACTGCGTAATTAAAGGTCCTGAGAGTACTTGTGCTCACCAAAGCCTAGAATGTCAGATATGTGCACTAGTTGTATGTATTTGGTTTGATCTGTGTGTTGGGCTTGGCAGTCTAAAATGAAGGGCTTCATCATTAAAGAATTGTTCCAAATGTAAGCCTTTGAAATCCCAAAACATCTGGGATTCTGAGCTTGTTTTCAAACTCTTAAAGTTGTATGCTGCAGGTTCTGAGTGTATTAGAGCTTCCTGGGCATCTCCCTCAGAGGTCCTCCTGCTGACAGATAGCTGGATCCAGCCCTGGAACTGACATGCATTTAAGGTTTAGCTTGAATGGATTGACTCCTGTAATCATAAAGATACTATTGTTGCAGAACATTAAGGACATCCAAAGAGTTCTCCAGAAGGGTCTCTATAGATCACAAAGTCAAAATAATTCAGCAGGTAAAAAAAGCAGTGAGACAAAACACCCTGAGAGCTCACAGAAAGGAAGATTTTTCTTCTTTTTCCCTTTTTTTCTTATTCACAAGTAACACACTGATAAAAGAACCTGCTGAGGCCTGGGAAACTCTTCCTCTCCTTTGCTTTTTTTTTTGTCTTTGCTTTTGGCACAGTTTTAACATATGAGCAGTAAGGTTTTGGCTTACACCGTCGGAGTCAATACTATGATAGCGCTTCTGTTGTGAAGAGGAAACCCGTTGGAATTAAACTATGTTGCAGCTGTATCAAGTATGCGGACACATTTTTAGTTTCTAATGAGGTTCCTGTTACAAAACAGAGACCTCTAGGACTTGCTGACGTCAATGGCCTATAATTGCCGCGCTTTTGTCGTTGCGTGTACAGGGCTCCGTATCACAGGACGCTGTGTGGAGCCGAGCATGTGCGCACACTTTGGCACCATCCAACGCTCGGCACTCACCCCACCGTGGTCCTTCTCCCTCACCAAGGCTCATAGGTCCTACTGAAGCAAATACCTTTCCAGGGCGAGACGTCACAATGGAGGGACACATCTGAAATGGTGCTCCTAGTATCCATTAGCCTTTCTAGGGATTGCTTGCTGGACATAGCAGTGGCTCTAATGTGGATTTCCTGGCTAATATGACTATTTTTCCTGAAGGTTTCTAACCGTGTTTCATTTGTGTCATGGTCCTATGTTGATGATATCATAGTATAACTAGTCTCAAAGAAAAACAAACCAATCTTGCCTAAAATTGTACAATTGTAGTAGAAATTCTTTGTGTCTGAATGAGCTCTAGATATAAATTAATAATCATATAAGTCCAGGTTAAAAAAAAGTAAAACAAAAAAGGAGGGCAATACTTTGTGTCTCGAGTTTTCTTTCAAGGTTTAGACACACTTTGTACTTGAAGTGTGTTATTTTAGAGATAAAAAGAGGCAAGAGTGGAACAACCTTTCTTCCAAAATAAGACATACAAAATGGGATTGTTTTTTCTTTAAGGAAGTTAGGTATTTGAGCTGGTTCAACAGATACATTTTCTAGGGCATGATTCATCTCATGGTAAAGCACATATCTGAAAGAGGTCAGATGAGTCCCATTGCAAAATTCCCATTCCACAAGGGACAACGCTAATGGTTTGCCTCCTAGCTCAGTGAGAAATGTCTGTATTGCAGAAATGCAGGTGAGGCTGGAATGACTCTCAGTGTCCAAGATTTTTTTTTTTAATTATTTCTGAACAGGCCCAATAATTAATCTGGATAAATAAAGTTAAGGAGGCTTAATCCCTACAGTGGCAAGGGAATGTGGCAATTGGCCCATGAACTTCAATGGAGTCTGCATGTCTGTTCTTTCCTAAAGACTGTGGTCTTTTTCACATGCACGAGGGAAAAGGGTGTTACGTGGATGTGATGAAAATATTTTACCTCTTTTAGTCTGAAAAGAATCCTAATGATGAGCCAAGTGTAAGTAGGTATTTTGGAAGAACTTCAGAGGATAAGCTTTTAGAGATTTCAAGGAGCTTAGATTTTCCTGCAGAGACTTTACTTCTTGCAAATGTATGTATAAGTCCTCTGACTTACATAGCTCAGATTATTAAAAACAAAACAAACCCAAGAACAGTAGCTGAAGCTTTTGGAAAGAAAAACTCTCTCCATCTTTTCTGAATTGGGCATTTCAGTGTTGGCTAATTTAGCTGTTTGTGCAAATCCCATAAATAGCCTAGACAGGTTACTGATACCAGACATAATATTGCTTGTGCTAAGTCTCTTATCAAGTTTTTATCTGGCTGCCAACCAGCTTAGTAAAAAGCTGCTATTTATGCTCTTTAACAATATAGCAAATGACCTTCATGGATTTTGTTATTTCATGAGTGCTCTTTGCGGTTTCATGTTGATTGTAGCTGAGAGATACTGTAAGGAACACAGTCAACCCAGCACACGGTCATTCATTCTAGGTACAATTTAAAAATACACTAAACTGACTTTTAAAGTAACCTTTAACATATGTAAATATTCTGGCTGTCCAGCTTTCGTTTTGCTGCCCTCACAGGCAGCTCTGAAGAAAAACAACCAAAACAAACCAACAAACCAAATCAATGATTCATAAAAATAAGGTCAGCCCCCTTGGACCTTCCATTCCAAATCCCAATGAAGCTGAATGAGTAACCTGGTTGTGGTCTTCAGGATAGGTCAGTCTGTGATGTGCCTTTTATGTCTAGAGCTTTCTGAACATAGAATTGAGTGGAGTTGTCCCAAAAGACTGCTGGCGGGAGACTAAGTCATGCCAGATGTGCTGCCAACCATTTATATGGGGAAGGACAACTTGTACCTCTCGTCAGGAAGAAATTGAGAGGAAATGTAGTGGGAGCTAGTGGGTTGTGATGGGAAGGAAAGAGGAAAAAAAAAGAAGGCAAGGAGAGCCTTTGCTTGGGGGACAGAAGTATTCCTTGTTGTTGGCAAACCCTGCTGATGTGGCATAACCTGGCGCTGAAAGTGTGTTCAACTTTGCCTTTTCCAGGCTGGTAAAGCCTGCACCAGGTTCTGATCTGGAGGCACTGAGAGTATCCCATTATGGCCTTTAAGATGGAAGGAGAATAAAATCAAAGGGAACCAGGAAAAGCCTCCATGCTCATTATGAAAACAAAACTGTGCTAGGAAACATGATGCGTATTTCTTTTAATCAAAAGCAGGAAGACATTTGGAGCACTCGGGGCCATCGATTGCCCTCTGGCCCACGGCGGAAGTCCCCGGTGATGTCAATGGGAGCTCTGCACGCGAACAGCGGGGGCACGGCGACGCCTTGGCGCGCGGCAGGGACTGTACCCGCACAGGTTGTGCCTGAGCCTTGCAGCCTACCCAGGGCAACCAGAGCACTTAGCCCACTTTTACATGGCACTTTGTTGACTTCTCCAGGCATGGACACGCATTTCCACTGAAGAAGAAGAAAGAAAAGCCAAACATGAGGTTTTATGCTGGTTTCCTGTCCTTGCCTTTGGGCGGGCAGGAATCCTGCGGGGTCTGAGCTGCACAGCCCCCACTGCCTCGATATTGGCATGGGTCAGTGGTGATACTCTGTCTGCAGACAGCACCGGCAGTCCCCAGAACAGCTCTTCCTCACACTTACAATGATCTGGAGATTATGGTACAGGAAACCACTTTGCAAAGCTTGCTGGTTTTGGTCCGGAGCTCTTAATTTTGTGACAAAGACAAATGAGTCTTTGGGGAGTAGTAAATTGATTTGTCTGGTGATGTTAAGGGGCAGGTGACCTCTTCTGTGGCTGCAGCCCCTGAAACAAAAAAGGTTCTTTTCCCTGTGCTACAAACAGGTTCATTCTTGGTCTTTCCTTGAATCATACTGCAAAGGAAACATCGGCCTAACAAGTCCTCAGGGCATTTTTTATTACATATGCATCCTCTATTACTCATAAGTTCCTTTCGCTATCTCAGTGGACATTTAATACCTATTATTAAATAATACTTTGTGGCTTTCATTTCAGAAAGTTTGTATAACAGTTTCATTAAACAACTTCAAGAAAACTTTTTTCTGTATCCTGGAGTACGTTGGATATCCTCTGCTTTAGGCTTCTCACCAGTATAAATTAGAGCAGAATCTGTTTTTCTTCCTGTTAGACATCTCAAACAAAAATATTATCACGTATAGAAAAGACCATCCTAAGAGCAGAATGGTTTGATGACACTGCAAAGTGCTTATCATGCTTTTGAAAGACAGGCAAAAGTAACTTACTTGAAGAACTACTTGAGTGAACATAGGTCAACATGCAGAAGTTTGGGGCCAGAACACTTGAATCAAGTGTTGCAGTTTGAGGTTTTATTAGGGATCGGTTCTTGATAGCTTTACTAATTTCTTATCCAAGAAAGATTTCCATTGTTATTTCTAAGATTTTTGACTGAGTGGAAATAATGGGATTTGCCTGAAAAAACATTAGAGCTGTAGATAAGCACAGAATTAAGATCTGAATGTTCCACTTCTTTTAGGAGTTAAAAACCAAACCTTATGTGAATTCAGAGGTAGTCTATCTGCAAAGTGAGTCAAACTGAAACTTCAGATCTGAACACCTGCAAAGAAGATTTGGAGCCAGAGCCTGTGGCTTGAGCCCCTCTTTGTTAAGTGGTCCAAACAATAGCAGCAGCAATGTTCCCTGTTCCCAGCGCAAGCTATTTATGACAATGCCCTTTGTTAAAGGGATTGTTCAAGGGACGGTAAATTACTCTGCCAAGCTTTAGTTATTGAGTCCAGAGGAATTAATGTTTTCCTGGCATTTTCATTTACCTTGTCACATAAAAAAGAGACACATAGGTATTGTGATAGTGGGAAGGAGGAGAAGCATTAACTCTCTCTAGTCCATATTCTCGGACATGAAAACATGGCAGGCTAATCACGGTGGATTCTTTCTCCTGATGCAGTCAATGTGAATTTTTCCTATCAATTTCCTTTCAGACAGCAGGATGGTGTACTTTGTAGGGTGTTCCTGATGAGTGAATTTCAGCTCACTTCCCATATAATTATTTTTCCTGGTGATAATAAAATACAAATGCCATGAAACAAGAAACATGTATCTCAGCAGTAGAGATGATGCTGTAATGGAAAAACTGGACTTCAACTGTCCTGAAATTTAAAGATTTCAAAGTACTGATACTGACATTGAATGTTAAATATATTTTAAAATTTTTAATAATAGTTTGATGAATGTGTTTAAACAAAAGTAAATGATGATTGATTTCAGGACTTTGTTTAGCTTTCATTACAGACAGAGCTAGTCTGATTTTTAGTCCACATGCACTGTTACAATTCCCACACACTGTCTTAAGATTTCATGTATTAACCATTCTTTTTCTTCTTTTGCAGATACAAGCAATCCATTTGTAGAGATGCACAGTGATATACCTAAAATAATAAACATGGCTGTAGGAAGAGAAATGGTCATTCCATGCAGAGTGACAGCACCAAACATTGCTGTTACTTTAAAAAAGGTATCTCTGTCCAAGCATGCTCTGAAAGTGTTATGTGGATGATGTTTTTGTTTGTTTGCAGCTATTGTAATGCTTTTGAAATATCCTAACAATTTAATATTTCTTATGGAACATTTCTGGGTGTCAGTGTGTTCAGAAATATTTCAACCCTGGAGGCTTCATTTTGTGTCACACAGAAGGGCTTCATCAAATCTCCTACAAAGGGTGGGAATTTTCTGAAGAAACCTAAACTTCTCATACTACTTCTTAAATCCTCAATGGCAAAGTTTTCTTAAGCCCAGGAAGGAACTTCTTGTTAGGAGAAGAGATTTCCTCCCACCTCTTCCCCTGCCCTTCCTCCCTTTTCCTCTTCTGTCCTCTGGAGCAGCCGGTGAGTCCCTGGAGACTTGCTGTGGCCGTACAAGGATCTCTGCAAGCCTTTGCCCTACCTCACTACAGCCAGAGACCTTGCTGCTTCCTTTTACATATGAGTGCACTTAGGGAAGGGATGGCTTTTCTTTGTGGTGAAACTTTGCAGGGAAACTGCAGAGGTTGATGTGGTGGTAGTTTTAGGAAAAAAAAATTAGACATTTCGATGTTTTGGGAGAAACATTTGTCTCCTAGGTTCCTTAAGTTCTATGGGCAGCTAACTGAAACACATGTATGTAGTAAAGTACCAGTTATCAAGACAGAGAATGTGGCATTTTTTAAAGCTACCTGTTTTTTGTTTTTACTTAAAATTTAGGTGCAGGTGGCAATGAAGTTTTGTTTCTAAATAAGGGGAGTTATGCACGTAGTGACAGTGAAAGTTCATCACTGTTAAAAGGAAAAGAGATTTGTCTCTATGGAATAACACGCAATTGCCAAACAATGCTACCGTGAGATATTTACCTAGTGCAACACAAGTCTTTGATTATTCTTTGACCTCAGAGTTTTACACCAGCCAGGGATTTTACCAATTCTATCAAGAGCTGCTTTGCCATTATAGGTACTGATTTTTCTGCTTGTTTTTCACCTGTTAAATGAAAAAGAACAAAATATAAAGAAAAGAAAGTGATCTGACCCAGGATGTTACCCTATGGTAACACAAACAGTTCTCCTGCAAGAAGATGCACAAGATTGTGTGGCAGTAGAATCAAAAGCAAGGGAGACTTAGTGTCCCATAGAAGGGGTGTTGTAAAGTGGGAGGTTATTTGGCCACTGTTATATTGCATCTGAAATCTCAGCATATTAAATTTCTAGCTGAGAAAATTCCTGTCTCTCATTAAACAACATTTAAAAAAAAAGTTCCTTATTTGGAGAAGATTGAGACATAGCTACTCTTTTTCATATCAGCTTGCCTTGGGATTGTGGTGTAAGGCACAGCTTTACACCGTCAAAACCAGATGTAATACTCTCAGACGGAGAAAGAGGAGGTGGAGCCAAGTCTTGAAAGAAAGGATTGGTTGCTTACATGTTTTGCATTCCAGGAAAAAGAAATGTGTTCCCCAATTAATCCTAGAATTTCCTGAAGCATGTTAGCTACAATGCATTACATCATATCTTACTTTATTTATCTTCTGTGACACCCTTATATGAAGATTCCAGCAAAGTTTTACTCACATACCAGTTAAGAGATGTGTTAAATGTATTCCACAGCTGCAGGCATACTACTGCTGGAGAAATGGCAAGACCTACATTGTGTTTTCCATCAGTGATAAAGGAATTAGTTGGTGTCCCCATAACGCAGTCCTCTGGAACTGGAAAGAAACTCCCAGCTCTAGCATAATTAGGTTCTGCCTTCTATATTGCCAGGAAGTAAAAATTGGAAATATTTTTAATAATCTCTCTCTTCTGGAAGGACTCCCTACAGCTGCATGAGCACTGCCTCCAGGATTTGTTCCTTTGCAGTGCCACTTCTTAGTTTTAGTGGGCCAATGTGGCAAAGGTTTATTTTCCATCTTAATAATTCATCAACACTATGAATTTTTTTTTTACTCAAACTGCAACTTTACCTTAGTCAAACTTTTTAAAGGTACTGTGTTGCTTTAATTTAAAGGCTGAACATCTGTGCAAATTGTGTTTTATAGCGTGGTAATCACATACAACATAGGAGGGGGGGTCTTCAAAAATCAAGAAGCTAATAAAATATGGACTGGAATAGGGGGATGAAGCTTTTAATTCGCAATTCAAATTCAGCCTTCAGGTCCCCCTATAACCTTTATATGCAGCAGCTGATGGGCTTTTCCTTATCATATGAAGAATTGTGAAATAAATTGATAGTTTTGATCTAATGCTTAATTGTTAGATATTCAGAGCCTCTGAAACCATCATTCCTATCAACATGATTCTAGCAGCCTCATTTAAGGTCCTTAAAACAGGATAGAGTTTATTGCAAGTAAGGTTTGCACTTCTCTTGCTTTTTCATTTTCTCTTATCTCGCCAAATGGAGAAAGTGTTGCCTTTTGGTACAATAATTTAATCCATCTGTTTGCTATCCTTCTGGATTTTCTATCATAAAAACAATGACATTCATGGGAATAGAAGTGAATAAGCTCCAGTATAAGGAATAAAAACTGGAAAAAACACAAGGGATGCTGCAAATCCCATATCTGGACAATTTGAATTTTTAATAATGCCACCTCATCCTTACCAAGTTGGTGGAAGGGGAAAGATGAAAGAAAAGACAAGAATTCAAGACTCTCATATACATTTTTACTAAACTTTTACTTGTCTCTTTCCAATACAATCTGCCTTTGGAGATGTGGGGAACAACAACTTGGCTATAACTCTTGACCATACGTATATATGCAGAATGTGGCTGTACTGTGTTAATGCCACCAGCTACCAAAACCATTCAGCAAAGATTGAGCAAATAAGGAGTCACAGCCTATGCCAAAAGAAGTTTCATTTGAAACAAAGTACAAAGAAGGTAAAAGGCCAAGAATGCACTGGGAACCACAGTGATAGGGTTAACACAGATTAGTATGCAGACAATAAATTCCATGTTTACTGCAGCCGTCACAACAAGCTGATTCTTTGAATGCCTCTGACTTGCTGTTGATTCCCATCTGCAAGCTATTATTGTAGCTGAATTTATCCTCTGCTGCTTCAGTGGAAGTCTCACTGCTCTAGCACAGTGTTTCTAAGTAGGTTTTCTACTTCTCTCTGTGAAAACCAAATGGTCAAGTCTTTTAACAAGGCCTTGAACCATACTGGCTGTGCTCTGTGTAGGGGTGGGACCACATGACCTCTGGAGGTCCCTTCCAACCTTAATTATTGTGAGATTCTGGGATCCTCTGTCCTGTAACATCGATGTGGTGATGAGCATGGTGATGATGATGCCATGGTTCTAGTTGGTGTTCTGAAAGCTGATTTAGGGCAGAGCAAAACAGCTGTGGTTCTCTGGGAGTGGGAAACAGGTCACCTGAACTAGTGGGGTTGGCAGAGAACAGCATGGAGAAGAGTTGGGTAAGAAACTGAAGCCAGCAGGGAGAGAGGGTAGAGCTGTGAAGGGCTGTAGGGTGAGCACCCAGCTACCACCCATGTTCTCATCTGAGACAAAGTCCTGGTATTTCCACCCTCTGAATGGGACTTATTGCAGCATCTTGGGTTTTTCCCCTTGAGATTTGGTCCAAGACCAGCTATGTCACAGTGGCCTTCTGCTAGTCAGAGACCCCAGTTTTCTGAAGTTTTCCTTAGAGTAATTTAGTGTTGCATTATGCTTTCATAGGTGACTGGGTGTAACTTTTTAGTCTCTGAGTTGCATAAAAATTATACAAAGAAGATGTAGCCCTAGTGGTTTTGAGAGGTGTCAGATGAGTAAACAGTACAGGTAAAGATCTGCTTCGAGGGCAAGTAAGCCTGCTAGATATCCAGACAACTCACAAAATTACATGTTGCAAAACAGGACTTTTCTGAGTGTTTTGGTTACTTTTCTATTCCTGGAGTAAGGCTAATACAAAGTCAGTAATCCATCAATTAAATAATGAATGTGCAGTGAATGCATTTTCTGGGAAATACCAGTCTAGGAAGGCTCTGACCCTCTGGCTTCACTTTCTTTATGAAATCATAGCAGAAATACGCTCAGAAATAATTTGGTTTCCACCAAAGCAGCAAGAGGATAAATCCAACTGAAGCTCTTGAAAACATGAACTAGTTAAACCAAAGTTGAAAATTTGTTTTGTTTAGAACAGGAATGGCAACAGAGCTCTTAGGGACCAGGATATTGTTGAATGGTAGCCAGCAGTCTGTAATGCAATGGGCTTTACTTCTGTGTGTACTACCCACACTTCCGTGTGATTTGCATGCTTATTATAGTATCTTATCAGCTCTTGTAAAGATAAGGAATTTACCACATCAGTTTGTGCTCTGTATGTATTGTTCATTTGATTCATCGTGCGCTCAGTTATTTTAGAGGAAATGGCATAAGATGAGTGAGTGTGGTCTCAAGGGTGGCTTTCTGCATAGGCTGAGCAGGCAGCATCGAGGGTGCCACATTCTAGAGCTGGAAGGAGACAGACACTCATGCTTCCCCCAGCCTCTGACAGCCACCTGTGCTGGCTTTACTTGTAGGAGGGAAAGGGTTGTCCGATATAAGTCCTGTGCTCAAATAAAGGGGAAGAAAGACGTGAAGGGACACAGTGAGATGGCTGTGCAGTGGGAAATGATGGGCTGCAACGTGTTTAGTTGATCCAGGAATCTTCCTTAGGACCATAATTTGTTCAAACTCTGCTCTGTGCCATCTTTAAAAATATCTTATTTTTACCATAAAATCATGTGTTATCAAAGTAGGATCACATCCAGGCTTTGTACTCATGTCTGATCTCTGCGCTATCCAAAGGGTGGCATTTATTCCATAAATAAGGTGTAACAAAATAGCTTGATCTGAAAATGAGAGGTTTTGTCTGAGCTGCAATGGCTATGTCAAGATTTCCTTTATCAGGGTTTTCTTGATACCTTATTAAAATGGGGTCTAAAGTGCAAAGGATCATAATATAAGAGCTAACTTGTACTGCGGACAAAGTGAATGTTTGATCCCATATGGCAATAATTTTTTTGCTCGTTTTTTAAGTCTTTTAGGCAATATAAATATGACATGCATGGAATTGTATCCTGAAAGGAATTTCCTAAAGACACAAAATGACAGCAAGTTAAGTCCATTTGTCATCTCCATTGATAAATGTATATTTGTTTCTCTGTGGTGAAACCAGGCTAGTTAATTGCAAAGGTTCAGGGGGATGAGCACTTTAGCTGCCAACCAGGAGCCAACAGAATAGCAGCCCAAGTGCTGAAGCTAATGATAGTGTCAATCTCTTGTGTCATAAATTACATCCTGCTATAAATAATGAAATCTTGGAAACAAATGCAACATTTGCATTCTTCACCCAGGTTTTTCCTCTATTTTGTGATGAAAATGTGACTTGAAAAACCCGCATCATTAAATGTCCTCCTTTTCATGTTGATTGGCATTTTTTTGGGTGCTTTTTTCCCCCATCCCTTTTTACTAGGCTACTTTGATTAGAGAGTAGACATAAGAATGAGTTGTTTTTATGATGCGTGTTTGGCACTTCCAGATCCCACGAGAAACCCTAATTCCTGATGGCAAGACAATAATCTGGGACAGCATGCAAGGCTTCAGGATACCTAAGGCAACTTACAAATTCATCGGGCTCCTGAGCTGTGAGACAACCATCGGTGGGCACACGTACAGCACCAAGTACCTAACACATAGAGAAAGTAGGTGGCATTCTCCACTCCCCACCTCTCAGACAGCGCCCTGCCTTCCTGCCATTACTGATTTTTATCCCTCTTTGTCACATGCAGCCAACACCATTTTTGATGTTCAGCTGAGCACCCCGCGTCTCGTCAAGCTGCTGAAGGGAGACAGCCTAGCGATTAACTGCACTGTCACTGCAGCCTGGAACACCAGAGTGCAGATGACATGGACTTACCCCGGAGAGGTGAGTGCTGTGGCTGGAAAGCAGAAACCAGAGGTTTCCCACAGATCATGCTGCATCCAGCATCCCAGGAGGAATTCTGCTTCGGAATGCTTGCCGTTGTTTGCATTCCATCATTTTGACCCTTGCTGATATGTCTCTTAAGGTTTCTTTTTTTTTTTTACTTTGTGATGCTTAATTTCATAAGTAAACATGTTTACACAATGTGCTCTGGTTATATTGCATAATCACGAGCAAACGCTAGAGTTGTTTCGTCTCTGGGAGCCTCTTTTCAACCTGGTAAAATGAGAGAAATTTATCACCCTGTCCCAGGCAGGGGCTCTCTCTTGTGACAAAAAAAGATTTCAGTGAGGCTGTCTTCTCAAGACATTCATTTCAAAGACTGGTAGACAGTCAGGCACCCGATTCAAGCATGTTTAGAAAAGATATTTTGATTTAGCTAGCCAAAATCTCATTTGTTAAGTGTCACACGAACAATCCTCTTGTTTTGACAACTACAGGAATGATCTTGAATGTGCTTGTCCACCCCCCACATTGGGAGCATCCTCATAAATATTTGTCACTTACAGAATAACTGCCAGGGAGTCCGTGTAAAACTGATAAGAAATTTGACATTAGCTTAAGGTTTACAACTCCCATTCCTTTCATGTCAGTTTGATTTATGCTGGTGATTCAAGTCAAGATCATTTATTATGTCACTCATTGTATCTAATCACAGGCTGAAATTATGATTGCATTATATAGGGAAGATTAATGCAATTGTTTATTGCTTACTGTAGCCATTTTCCCTGGCATTTTTTCACCTCAGAAATAAACAACTTAGCAACAAGAAATGCTCCAAATATATTATATTGCTCATTGCTGCCCTACCAAGCCCTATCTGGGCACCACACTTGTGAAATTGTGCTTTGTTTTTATTTAGATGGTAACTGAAGGGTGCTCAGTATTTATAAGACATCAACAATGTCCTGGGTTAAATAAACTTTGAGGCCAAATGCTGAGGGGGAGTTGCAGGAAATAACTCCTCAGAGTCGCATTATCTTCAGTTCCACCCTGCTATTCCCTTGCCAAATCTAGTCCCTTTTCCGTCTGTAGCGTTTCCAGAATTCTCCCCTCCTTGTGTTAATGTCCTTTTCTTCTATGTGTCTGCTTCCTATGGCACAGAATCCAGGCACTAAACTATGTGCTGCTCTTCATACCATGGCTTCAGGGATTTTTAGGAGTAGTGCTGAACAATGGCCATGGGGAGCTGGGCATTGATAGGACAGGTTCTACAAAAGGGAGGATCTTCCTCTGGAAAGTACTAGTTTGGGTGAAGACAGGGAATATTGCTTATATTTTTTATTGTTGGCCCTCTGAAAATGTTAAGCATCTTTTTTGTGCCTGTGCTGTAAAAAGGCATTGGGATTTTTTTATTACGTTATGGTGGCAGTACAGTAAAATAAAAATCTTAATAATAATGAAAATTGGTTCGATTAAGCTTTTTCTTGCTCATTTCTTTTGCCTTCATAGACAAGGAGAAGAGGTTCTGTAACACAGCGTATTGACCAGAAGAATGCAGAGGCCAACATCTTTTACAGCATCCTCGTTGTGGACAGAGTGCGGGACATCGACAAAGGCCAGTACACCTGCCATGTGAAGAGCGGGCCATCGATCAAGGCTGTCAACACTACAGTCATTGTTTATGGTAAGAAGTGGGGCAGATTTGTAGAATGCACAATGCTCCTGTACCTGGGTCAATCATGTGACAGTTTTACATCGTGACACCAGGTGAAAGTGAGTTGGTAGCACACTCATCCTGGGCAGAAAAGGGAAACGAGGGAGGGAGGCACTCCAGGAGGGAACACATGTGACATTTCTTCCATGGGTGTTTTGTAGTGTTGGCAGTAGACATGTTAATGTTCAATCTGATCTTCTAAATCCTGTGACAGCACTGTCTTCACTTAGTTCTAGCACATACAATCAGGAAAACTATAGTTTGGGGGGAAAGAGAAGGTACAAGCTGAATTTAAATAGAAGAATCCCACTTCCTCTTCTATGGTACTTATACATTGCTTTCTATGAAAAAATGAAGAAGAAATAAATACCCTAATTCTACATGGAGCTAGTAGCTGGTAGACCATTCAAAAAATGCAACTCATTAATATGGTTTTACAGCAGAGCCCTTAATGAAGTTCCCTATGCTTTGCCCAGGCCTTCTGTGAAACCTGGGAATTTCTAATATTATTTCAAATGTATATGAATAAGGACTTTTTTGTATTGGGACTCTTTGGACAGCATCCTTCCTTGGGCCATCCTGTTACCATTAGAACCATCCAGGATATTTGGAGAACAATTGGTATCAAAGACCAGGTGGCTGCTGGATGTCCTCTGCAACATATGACTCATGGTCATTGAATTTTACACATTTTCAATGGGGTATCTTTTTTCTCCTGTCTGGAAGTGTGGACTAAGCACCCTGTGTTGGTATTCTTAGAGGCTATTCCAGCCAATTTTCTCTATTTAAACTCTGGAATAAGGCACTGGGAGCATAGGACGAATCATGATACTCACATACTGTATCTTAAACAGATTAACTGAACCAGTCAGAAGCTGAGATTTAGATTAAAATTAAAGTCAGAGGAATTGGGACTGTTGAAGTCAGCCTCCATTCACATAAGCAGCCCCATCTACAGGATACCCATATAAGAAAGAGCCTGTGTGAATAAAGGTTTGCAGAATTAGGGCTGCATCTTTATCACTTAGCTTGTGTAATTAAACTACTTATTTTTCCTGTGCATATTATTTTCAATGTACATGGTAAGTGTGATTTAAATGTTGAACTTGTTTAATGGATATCTGCCATTCTTATGCAGTTCATCATGTGAGTAAATATTGCACTATAAGTACTATCAAAAGAACACTCATTTTTTATGCTTTGTATAAAT